>CABHPH010131709.1:0-27088 GCA_902168325.1 Peromyscus nudipes | reverse complement strand
AGCAGTGCACACTCGGCTACACTGACGCTGCGATGCCCAGTGAGATCTCACATCACTCAGCTGAGCAGTGCACACTCGGCTACACTGATGCTGCGATGCCCAGTGAGATCCCACATCACTCAGCTGAGCAGTGCACACTCGGCTACACTAACACTGCGATGCCCAGTGAGATCCCACATCACTCAGCTGAGCAGTGCACACTCGGCTACACTAACACTGCGATGCCCAGTGAGATCTCACATCACTCAGCTGAGCAGTGCACACTCGGCTACACTAACACTGCGATGCCCAGGGAGATCGCGTGAGTACTTAATTTCTCAATGAAATGAAAATACACAAATGGCCAATGACAGACGAATCCACGTACGAGAAGACCCTCCAGGTTTAAACTATGTGGGAAGAAGCAGAGCTCATTAACCAACAAATCACACAACAGCAAAACTAGAGACAGAAGCATGGCCTGCTTGGACATGATCTAGTATTTCAAGAGGCAAGATCAACCGTCCCAACACCAGGAAAGGCAGCATGCAGTTTTTAAAAGGGACACACCCATCTTAACTTAGCTGAAATGACCTATTTTAGTAACTTCTCAGCCTGCTGTAATTTGTTATTTTCCGAAAAGCTAAAAACATCTGTTCATTAAATATTCAGGTGAAGAATGAGAAATGAAAAGCACACAAATGAGGACTGAGGAGGGATGACAGGGCCCGGCCTTCTGAACCAGAGGATTACACGAGTATTTGCTAGATCTGCAGCAATGGTGATACACAGCAAACTTAGAGAAGACCGAAGCCCCATATCCATTCATTTTAAATCTTAACAGACTAAGGAGGAATATTTTTCATCATCTACCACACACCATGTTCCCAAGCACGTAATCACATCTATGTAGCTTCTATGTCTGTATGTATGTATGTATGTTCGTATGTATGTACGTATGTACGTATGTATGTATGTATGTATGTATGCATGCATGCATGTATGCATGCATGCATATTCCCCACTGTGTGGACGAGGAGACCAGACGCCAAGGGCACATGGAGGATGGAGCCAGGATTTAGGCTCGACCTTATGTCTCTGTACAGCAGCCTGGCTTGAAACAATCCATACCGCCTCCTACTGCACATACTCACCAGGAACCACTCCAGTCCCTTCTCTCAGTAGGCCCCAGGCTTCCACTTCCTGTGGCTTTCAGTGCTAAGGACGTTCCTCCATCACCATATCTGAACCTCAGTCCATTTGCCAGGACAGCCTGTAGTTTCTCTGCAAACCCCACCTTACCTGTCTTGATCACCTACACCCAATCGCCCTCCTCTATCCATGAGAGTTCCGTGGTGAAGAAATCCCTGCTTGAGTTTTCTCCTCTTTGGCTCCTCTGCTCACCTCTCACAGTTCCACATCATACCCCAGCCCAGAAGTTGGCTGATGCACACCTGCATTACTACTGCCCCTTCTATTTGAACCTCTCAGCTAGAGTCAGAAACTGGATTTCTTCAGGACGCCACCCAGAAAAGCAGCTGTCTCCACTAACAGCCGTCTAGCCCACCACCTACTGCACAGCATACTGCTCTAAGCACTTCACTCCTTCAAGATCCACACTTGTTCTGTGAGGACTGGAGTGTGAGGGGTGCTCGGATAGAAACTAGGACCTCAAGCATGTTAGGTGAGTGCTACACCCTAAGGTTCAACATACTAAACACCCCTGGCCTCCCCACTACAAAACTAACCTGCCTGAGGAAGTGGGGAGCTTGCCCAAAGCCTCAGTCAGTAGGGAGCAGGCTCTGAGCTCTGGGCCGTCACTCTTAATCACTACACTTTCCCCACACACAAACAGAATCACATGTCCCTCAGAGAGCCTTGAAAGTGACACCGCCAGTGCCCCTGCATCTGTGCCCTGTGGTGTGTGTGACGACGACTGGCCCAGGAGCTGGGGGAAAGTGACATGCCACTTCTGGGTTTATGTGTGAGAGAAGAGTGAGGCATGTTCTTCTAACCTTTCTACCTTGCCACAGAGAGACCTGAGTCGGACAGAACTCCCACTTAGACCCCATCTATGTGTGCTGTGCAGGCACAAGAAATCCATGTGTGCACTTAAACCCTGGGGTTCCAGGTGTGTTTGTTACTGCAACACAAGCTAGCCTGGTATGATTAATTCAGAAGGAAAAAACACGAACATATAAAGGAAGCAATGTGTGGTCACTATCAGGTTCTGGTGCACAAACATGCTCTCCCCTTAATCTCACTCCCACAGGGTCATTAATTCCAAGCTCCAAGATAGATGAAAAGTTCCCCATCATACACCAAAGTCCGAGTTCCTCTCCCACATTCTCAAGTCCTTCCAAACTAATGTTCCTCCATTGCTCAGGTGTACCTTCTGCGTCAATCAGGCGGCGTCTGTCTCGGTGCAGAGCGCACACCTTGATTCTCATTGGCTGCATTCATTATTCTGCTTCCTCCACTCCCTGTTTAATTCTTACATCCAAATCATAACTTCTCCTTTCATTCTTGCTTGGTTGCTCCAAATCACCCATCTTCCTTTCTTTAACATATTTTAACTTTTACAGTCTATGCCATAGTTGGAACTTGATGTCCAATATTTTAAAACAAAGAAAACACTGTGCTGGCCTGAAGATCTAAAGCTTCAGGTCTGGCTGGACACTAGCCAGACCTTTCCAATTCTGTCCAGACCTTTTCAGACCTCAGTTTTCTTGTCAGTGAACAAGAGATGGCTAATGTGTAAGTTTGTCCAGCCATCATTGCCTAGCCTATGAACAATTATTAGTTCATTCTTGTAACCTTCAGCTAAAACATTAGACTTTACTGGGGCTAAGACACTGATCTTTACAGATCTCTGTTCTGGGAGGTTCTGAGCACAGCCCACCGAACACAGACAACGCTCAAAAGCCATGCTGACTACAGTCATCACATCGCAGCTATAAGCTTTGCATCATCAAAGCTTGGTGGACGTGAGGTTTCACAGCGCCTTAGGCAGCAACCGGTAACTAAAACATGCTTTGCACTGAACTAAGAGCCATGTCAAATACAGCAAATTAAAGCCAGAATGACAAACCAGGATCCTTTTCATTTTCTGCTGACAATGTAAGAAGACACCAGTAGCTCTCCTACTTCCTCCCACACATGACAAGTGATATGGCTGTTTACACGTATTTATTTCTGATAACACAAATTCGAACTCAGCGAATCAGTGCAGACAGTAGCTGTCAGGAAGTGGAGGACAACGTAACAGGAAACACAAAGCACAGTTTAGTTCGGATCCAACTGTTTATTTTCCCCAGGACTCTGAAGGGCCTCTCTCACTGGCACACATGTGCTTCTCACTGACAATGCTTTTTAGATGTCCTGGCCTTTTCTTGTTAGTGACATCATCTCAAAGTCTTGTTACGAAAGCAACCTGCAAGCCACTCTGGGGCTGGAGCCACATTACTTTCTGTACCACGTGGGAACTACTACAATCAATTCAAAACAAAAACTCACGTATGTTTTGATTGGCTTTTTATTTTTCCGTTTTCTCAGAGTGTGAGATTTATTTCTGGCTTCTGTACTTGTAAGAATGACTTTTCCCATGCAGGTTGTGAGAGAGAGAGAAAGAGAAGTCTATCAAAACGAAACTGCAGAGACTACAAAAGCCTAGAACCTTCTTCTAAAAGTCACATTCTCATGTGTTTGTGAGAACAGCTCCACAACCTGCCCCCCAGTCCCAGAGTGCCCATAAAGGGCTTTAAGAGACAGAAGAAAGCTCTATCATCATGCGCTGACATAAGACATGTGCCGCCGATTTCGTTCCCTCAGTGGGTAAAGTCTAGAAGGGCCTGGAGTGGATGTAACTGCTTTTGATAAAGCACGGCTGTGAAAAGGGAAACTCAGTTAAACCCACCACCTAACGGTGATGAGAGACTGAAGCCGTCCTTAGCCTTTCCCAGGTTCCTCTGAAACACAGCACAGGACTATCCCTGTCCTGTGCACTTGGTGTCCAGAGTCCCAGACTGGTAAATCTGATGCAGACACATGGGTAAGAGACACAGAAGGCCTTGGCATGCAGAACTTAGGGCGCAAACAGGAGAAAATGAGACAATTTCTCATTATGTGTTATCAGATCATGAGAAGCTGCACAGTGGACAAGGCAGCGAGGTGCTCTTCTCTCTGTGTGTCTGACGTTTTCTGTATAAAACCCTAAACTAGGCTAAGTATAGTCTCTAACACTTCCCCACAGTTTTGTTACAGCAAGAATGGAAGCTAAAACTCAGGGACAGTTGAAAATGGAGACAGGGGAGGAGAGAGAGGTCACTGAACCGCAGCAACACAGTCACGTGAGAAAGAGTACACAGTGGCCCCACTCACTCTAAGGTCACAGGTGAGGGCAGACTCAACAGATCTTCACAAAGTCCTAACCAAGAAGTAGACGGTAGGGACAAAGTCATCAACAAGAACAGGTTATACCAGAAATCCACATGAAAATGTGAACCGTCTCCTTCTCCCCGCCACCTCTCTCTCCTTCTCTCTCTCTCTCTCTCTCTCTCTCTCTCTCTCTCTCTCTCTCTCTTCAGATCTTGGCACACTGCTTTGCACACATATAACTGAAATAAAATACAACAATGATATTCTTTGAATGGCCAGTCTGTCAACCATGGTTCAGTTATGAAGAAAGGACACCAGTCAGACTACTTTGTATAGAAAAAGACTCAGTACCCAGAACTGGGCTTTTATGAAGTTGCTGAAAGGACTCCAAGCAGAGATCCAGGTGTGCCTCCAGGAATGGTCTCTTGAAACAACACACGAGAAGCGCCTGTGCCACCCGCTGGGCCTAGTGAACTGCACCAGCAAAGAGCGGATTTCTTGTATTGGTTCTCCAGCTCATGCTGAACTCAAGGGCCACATGGAAAAGGTGGACAGTGCCCCAGGAACAAGACTGAGGCTATCCACTGACCTCCACTTGCACGTGCCTGAATCACACACATGTGGACTTACATACATACAAGCAGACTTTTTTAAGTTTACCTATCATGTACCAAGCTCGTTTGATCCCCATCACAGTGCCTCACCACCAAAATAAAATAAAACTTTAAAATCTTAAGAGAAAGAATAAATTCTACCAAAAATTTTCCTCAAATAAAATTATCTTAATATTCATTCTATGTTACTCCACACATATTCTCCATGTTGTCGTTGATATCGATCAACAAACTGACCCTTGTAGCAGGAGTCTTAAAAGTTCTTATTTATAAAATCAAACCTGAGCCGGGTATTTGGGTGAACACTGGAAGGTCAGAGAGACAGAATAAGCCACAGCTATCTCACCTCACCGGATCCTCAGCTGGTCTTGCTTCCTCAGACTGGAAACCTCTATGTCCTCATTTTCGAATGGGTCTCAGCTGAACTGCTGCTTGTAAGCCTGAATGCTTACCCAGGCCCAGTGCTTCTCCAGGCCAAATGCCTCGAGTTTCTGGTCCTCACGCTTTATATACCTTTCTGCTTTCTACTACCACTCCCTGGGATTAAAGGTGTGGCTTTCTGGGATTAAAGGTGTGTATCACCGTGCCTGGCCGTTTCCAATGTGGCCTTGAACTCACAGAGATCCAGAGGGATTTCTGTCTCTGGAATGCTAGGATTAAAGGCGTATGCTACCACTGCCTAACCTCTATGTTTAATATTGTGGCTGTCCTGTTCTCTGACCCCAGATAAGTTTATTAGCATACACAATATTTTGGGGAACACAATACCCCCACAGACCCTTGGTCTGGTTATTTCTTTAAACAACAAATATTTAAGTGTATAGTGTATCAGCCACAGAACAAGTCACCCTCAGACCCTCAGCTTATGTCACAACTTGGTATTAAATATGATATACATGGTGCAATTGGAGCAAGAGGAGTATCTTGAGTTGACTCTAGCTTTGTGCTATCTAGGGTGTTCTGCTGAATCAGCCAGATGCAGTGTGACTTACTGAACAGCCCAAGCAGGCCTGCCCCATGCCTGGCCCTCAGAACTGCTCTAGATTTTTCCTTTTCTGACCTCAGATAACAAGAATTTCAGAACTCAACATGTAACATACACAAAAATTCAATTCAATCCTAAAATAGGTATGAGATTATTTTTGTGTGTTATGTATCTTGCTATGGTTACCAAGACGTGGTTAGGATTTTGAAATTTTTTTCTTAGAACAATACAATGATCTGAATCTGCAATCTTTCGTAAGGTGCAACTCTCCAGCGATAAACAAGAGCAGGAAGTGAATCTTGACTAGACTCCTCCTCCCCCATTGCTCAGTGACGGACTTCACCGTCACCTGAGTCTGACTTGACCAGCGTTACATTTCCCAACCTACAATCCTGGAAGTTCTTCACACTTTTATTTCTGTTTGAACAAAGCCTGTTTCCTATTGGGCTGGAAATTGTGACATACTCAAATATTTTAAGTCCAAGAGGAAGACAGCTGAAATAAAGGAATTGAGCAGCAAAGCACTTAAAAAGCAGAAACGAAAACAGATGTTAAACTTCTTTGACACAAGCTTTTACTAACAGCCTCCACCAAGGCTATTTCAGTCAACTACTAGAAATACCCTACCTGATCAGGGGCCTCAACAAGCCCCACTGGTCATGAGCTTCTCTAGGGTGGAGGCCAACTCTTTCCAAGGTTCTATCTACTTCACATCACACAGGCAATGACCTCCCACTGAGCAGTACCCTCCAGTGTCATTTGGTAATACCTGGAAATATCTGAGGTGAACAGGAAAGTACCCCACAGCAAAGGACTATGTGGTCAAGGCCGGGCATAACAACACATGACTGTAATGCTAATATTGGGGCTGAGGCAGGAGGAACTGTGAGTTCACTCAGCCTGAGTTATAAATCAAATTCCAGGCTAGCCTAAACTATACAATGAGAGTTTATTTATTAAAAACAAAAAAAACCACACACACAGAAAAAGTGAAGCCACAATGTCGAAATGCCAATGCCGAGGCAACTCTAGTTTAATTTAACTATGTCAATGCCCTTCATGTTGGAACAGGAAATCACGGATCACACAACCTTCTGGTGATAGCTCACAGAGTCTTTTTAAGCAGGCTACGATAGATACATTAGAGACCCAGGCAAGGCGCTCTGGCCACTGAAATCCCTGAAGTGTTTAAAGCTTAAGTCTCCTACCACAAAAACCAAGCCCCTGAGAGTGAGTAGCTCTGCACAGCACTGTGCTTCTGAAGGCACTATTAACCTCTTAAGTGAACTGTCACTTCCCTTCTATAAGGGCTCTTCACTGCCAAATGCACAAACAAGACATGTTACTTCTGCCTTCCCTGCCTTCTACTGCTGTGCGGCTTCTAACAACCAGCTTAGGAAAAAGAGGTGCTGAGCCTGTTTTTTCGATGAAGCCCCACCTCCCAGGGTTACTCTAAGGATGGCTGGGTACATGCCAAGTGTCAGGACAGTTGTGGGGACTCAAAGCCAAGTGTCAGATACATGGCACCAGACACCCAAACTCTGAATTAAAGTAAAAGTTTGAGAACTTTTTTGGTGAGAAAGATATTCTGAGAAAATGCAAATGAGTGGATTCTGTGCTTCTAGGTAAGAGCCTTCAAATGATTTTTCCAAAAACAAATAAGCAAACAAAACCATTTCAATCTTTTGAAGCTACCACCAACCCTGATTTTCTTTTCATGTGAACCCAAGAATTTGTGTGCACTCTACTCCTGAATTACACACCCCAGAAATCTGAAATTCAAACCTTTTATTCTTTTCATATGAGGTATCTCTCAGGCAATTTACCAAAGCAAAGTAGAGAAGAAAAAGAACAGGAGGAGCAACAGACATCAATGATTCCTGCAAAGAATCAGTGATGCAACTGCTGTGTGGCAGGTGGGGGTTTCAGTAACAGCTGCCATGTTCTGGTATTTATTAAAGGATATCCTCACTGTTCCATGCTGAGGGACCAAGATGAGTCAGTGAGATTCTGCTGATAGTGGTCACCTAGGTCTGTCATTCAGACCCCGGCATGCTCCGAGAGCACACAAGAAGGGATGTTCACTTAGGGTGGGGCGAGTGTCACAGAGTGCAGATCAGGAGACTCACATTAGTCTTGTTTGTGAGGTTCAAGTTTGCCTGGCAGAGGGAGAGAAGAAGCAGCGATCAGAGCATGGGCAGAGAGGCTGAAATGACAGGAGAGAAAGGAGTGCTGAGCAGGGCAACTCAGTGGTTAGAACGGCAGACCACAAGACTCAAGGCTGGCTGTGGCTCCCTAAGGGCCTCACTCCAAGTGAGCTGTTGCAGACTAGTGGGAGAATGTTACAGGGATCTTCTCAAGGGGCAAGACAAAGGCAAGACCTCGATTAGAAATAAACTTGGGAGAGGTGGAGGAGATCTGGGTTAAGTGTCTGCTCCAACAATCCAAACAAAAGGAGGCAAAATGCAATTCTGTTTGTTTATTACTCTGGCAGGCCACCCACTACCACCTAATACTTGCGTCCACTGTGGAGGCGCCCCTAGGCTGAGGAAGCGCCATCACCCGAATGTTTGTGTTCCTGAAATTCACAATGAAATCTAATTTTTTAATTAATTTGCTTGATTTTATGTGTATGAATGTTTTACCTACATGTATGCCTGTGTATCATATGTGCACCTGGTGCCTATTGAGATCAAAGGAGGGCATCAGATCCCCCTGCAACCAGTTATGATGGTTGTGAGCCACCATGTGGGGGTTGGTACTGAACCCAGGTCCTCCAGAAGGACATGAAGTGCTCTAACTGCTGAGCTACCTCTCCAGCCCTTCTGAAGTCTAATGGTGACAAGTAGGAGACGGGGCTTTTGGCAGGTTAGGCACAGAGTACAGTCTTAATGGGATCAGTGCCCTGGAATAAGACATGTGGCTAAATACAGCACCTCTCCTGCCATGAGAGGTCAGAAGACAGACAGGAAACAGGTCTTCACCAACCAGCAGACATGACGGCGTCTTGATCTTGGGCATTCTAGCATCTCATAGTAAGAAATAAGTTTGTATGGTCCAATCTACAGTCCAAATAACAAAACTGTTATAGGAGCCTGAGCAGAATAAGACACTGAAGCATCGCGGTACGAAAGGCTGACGGTCTCTCGTTTTCACAAAGCTTATATTCTAGTGAAGAGGTAAGTACTAAACAATCCCTCCACATTATTTCATTTCTATGAAATTATTAGCAGTACTGAGAAAAAGTGGTTAAAAAAAACCCACAAGAGACTGAGACTGTGACCCAGTTAAGGGTGAAGGTGGATAAGAAAGCGTCTCAGGATGTGCCCTGGAAGCTCTCCTGAAACCACTGAATGGAGGCTGTTTACCTCACACCTCTCACTCTAAATCAAACTGAGAAAAGGATTTTTCTTCAGTCACTTTTGTTTTGTGCAATCACATTCAAGTCTTTATTTACTAAACTCTGAATGGCCTAGCCAAACAAACAGGTATTGCTGGGAGGGGACAAGGGGGTGGGGAAGGAGACAGGATGTGGGGATGGGGGAGGGGGGGAGCCAGGGAGATGATTTAGTCACTAAATCATCTAAATTACCCACTAAAGTTTAGTGGGTAAAGTAGCGACCTAAGTTCAAACAAATCAGCAGCACCCATGTCAAAGCCAGGCATGGCCGAATCTTAACACCGCCGCTAAGTGTGGGGGGCAGACACAGAAGATCCTGGGGCTCACTGGCCAGCCAGTCTAGCTGTAAATGTGAGCCCCAGGTTCAGAGAGAGACTCTGTCTCAAAAAACAAAGTGGACAGCAATAGAGGCGGTGACCCGAGGCTGACCTGTGTAGGGAGAGCAAGGAAAGAGAAGGGAGAAACAGAACAGTTTCAAGTCAAGGCTGAGCTACCCCGGGTATCCATCCTGAGCCACTGACTGGGTGACTGCAGACAGAAGCAGCACTCAGACAGACAGCAAACTGGAGGCTAGCCACTGCTCTGGCTCCATTGTGACTAGAAGGCCATATGGCTTGAGAGTCTACTGATCTGGGGTAAAGTTCCAACACTGCCAACTGAGTTACATATTCCTATCCATATTTCTTTGTCTAGGAATGGTTTCTTGCCTGTAAAACACATAACTTTATCAGTTTAGCAAAGATTCTTTTTAATAGAAATTAAGGGAGTCAACACATCTGGTGCCTATTTAAGACCAGCTGGCCTAATCTACCATTCTAAGTACACCGAGGTGACCATTTCAGATGTGGAGGTCCTGGGAGCTCTATTTTGAGAATTATCGCTTCTAAATGATCATCTTTCAGGCTAGGACTGTCTACTTCAAGTTCACACCAGATAAATATTTAGAAAGCTCACTGTTGCATTTTGTTAACTGTGCCCACAATACCCACTTCCCTTAGAAATATTCCAACGGTTGATATTCAAACTGACCACAGATGAGGTGAGCAAAGCTCTCTGTGGCCTCGTCTAGACTGCCCAATCCCCGACACCACTGCCTGGTACCAACACTGCACCACAAACAGAGTCACAAAATTAAGAAAGGAATACACAAAATGCTGATGACTGATTCTTTTAAATAAGTCTGAATAACCATGTTAGTTCACAAAATGATTCTGGTGGGATGAGTTCATTTCTTGGCCTTCTGGGTTCTCTGTGCTAGTCCTCGGGCACTGGCTTCATCCTGTGCCGGCAGAGAGAACAAGCCGGGGTAAAGTGGGACCGGCAACAAACCCATCACCTGCTCAGACAACGGCAAAGGTCAGCTGTGGTCCTGTCTGTGAGGCACATGCTGCATCAGGTCCCTGCATGGGGCCAACCTGCAGGAAGTTACCTCCTGCTCCCTCTACTACCCTTACCCTGAGTGCAGAGAGAGGGAGGCGACCAGAACACAATTTGCAAAGAAATAAGGCACATTCATCTGCTTTTCTGCTGCTGTGCTAAACACCATGGCCAAAGGCAACCTGGGGAGGAAAGGATTTATTTGGCTTACACTTCCATGCCACAGACCACATGAGGGAAGGCAGAGCAGGAACTCAAGGCAGGAACCTAGGGCGGGAGCTGATGCAGGGGCCAAGGAGGGCACTGCTGACTGGCTTGCTCTCCATGGCTTGCTCAACCTGCTTTTTTATTCAACCCAAGACCACCTGACCAGAGGCTGGGCCCTCCCCCTCAATCACATCAAGAAAGCGTCCCATAGACTGGTCGCAGGCCACACTGATGGAGGCAGTCTTCCACGGTGATTCCCATTTGTGTCATGTACAGAGTGAGTTCTGAAGAGATGTTCATGCTGGGGCGGCTGAGCAGGAGTGGGTTGTGATGGAGGCTGTGAGTAATACAAAGGGGACCCAGGACGTATGTTTGTGGAGTAAGACAAAGTCTTCTTGAGTGAAACCAGGAGCTTCTGGTTGAAGCCTGTGCCAGCAGTGGGACAGGATTCCAGCACAAGCAATAGCTGCTCAGGGTTTCCCCGTTCCTGACCCTGGAATCACAGCGAAAGGCTGCTTGCTAAACTCCTGTTTCATCTCATCAAGTGATAGTCTCACCCACAGCATCTCTGTGGCCACCTTGTGTATTTTTCTTACTAAAGAAAGAAGAAAAGAAAGGCTTGAGATGCAGCCTGAGAAGCACCAAAGAGCAGACACAGCCAATGCCGGCACAACGACTGCTCTCCCAAGAGGAGCTGAGACTCACCCACCCTCGGGGACACCTCACTGTCAGGTCACATCCTACAGCTCTAAATTCTGGCCACTGGAAGCAGTTGCTCTAGGCTGTGCTTTATTTCTAATTTGTGGTCCTAACCAGTACCCTGGCTCCTGTTCTTGTAAGCAGGCTGTGCCTAACTAAATCACACAATGTAAAACTTCCTACCAGCCCCTAAGAACTTGTAAGAGTCAGGCATCCCCTTTGCAGGGGACTTCTCTCAAGGCACCCTCCCCCACCCCACCCGCTCACAGCAGCTTTATCTCTTACCCTTCCTTTAAGCTATCTCCCTTGACAAAGCTCTGTTCCAGGTCTAAAGTCCCTTCAGGGCCTGTTACACTACCTTCAATACAGTTTCTTTCTAAGGCTCTCTCACCTCGAGGTCCAGTCATGGTCCCCAAGCCCTGTCTCCTAGAAACTCTCACTCCTGAAGGGCACTGAGCTCCTTCTCACCAGCAGCTCCTGCTCTGCTCCATTCTTCTTCTTTTTAACACTTACTTTCCCCTCCCCAAGATAACACTCTCTTCTGAGCGCCTCTCCTAACCTCGTGGAAGCCGCTATTAAATATCTTTAATGAAACGTTTCATCACGCCTCACTATGCTAGCTGGTCTGAGTCATCCTGAGTAGAGGCTCTGAAGGGTCTAAGGGCGCTCCTCGGGCTGACGCGCTGCAGCATGGTATTGCTCCTCGGTCCTCTCACCACAGTGGAAAGAAAAACTGGTTTCACCATTGCCAACATTCTTGAAACGAGACAGACACAATCCTGCCAGGAAAGGAGCCTAGCCCTTGTGCATTTATCTCTTCTATGTCCCCTAAATGCTCTAGAATGACATGGAGAGGCATTTTCTGGAGGCACACAACCACAAAGACAGAGTTGCTGATAATGTTTCCCAGCTGGAAAACAGTAACTGCCCTGGCGTCCGTGGAAACAGTTCAAAGAAAACAACTGCACACCTCCTCTGACGGTCAGACTACTGAGATAAGCACCCAAAGAACGGGATTTCCCTGGAACCTCATGCCAGCCTGAGGACAAACCAGCCTGTGCCAGCCAGAGGAGGAACCGCTCTCCCAGGAAGACAGTTACACGGTGCTCACAATCTGTCAGATGTCCTTGCAGGAGAGTGAAGCCCAGACAATGGTGATGGGTGGAACAGCTTGACCTGGACTGCTTGCCTAGACATGCCTCGTGCCTTCTACTTAAGCCTAAAGCTCATCCTTACACCCAGGCTGACTTGGGAGTCACATATCCTCTGTTCGCCTTCTTAAATGGCACAGTGAATTAATCTCCTTTTGCAGCTTTTCAATGTCACCTGTTTCTTGGCCGAGGATGAGAAGCCAAACTGGCGTATTGGAGCCCAGACTCAAGTAACCACAGTGTCAATGACTGTGTCACAGCCGAGAGTCAACATCAGACCAGTCGTGCTGAGCTGGAGAGGCACCCAGGTTAACCACCGAGAGGCCTGCTGTTGGAGCCCACCGAGGTTTCCTAGTGGCTGTACCCAGCAGGACTGCCTAAGAGGACGATTGGGCCACAGGCCTGGGTACCAGCTGTTTGGAAGGGTCTACACTTGGCTGTATCTAGCAGGGGGAGGTCTTTTATCCCTCCCCTTGGCATTGTTATAAAAAAAACCCTTTTGAATAAAGTTCTGAGCTGGTGGGTTTTGACCCAGGCCCTCCCAAGGCTATCCTGTGTTTCTGTCTTTCTCTCATCGTCTAGGTATCTCTTTCTGTGTTCCTCACTTCTCCCTGCTTAAGAGTACCCTGGTCGTAAAAGTGGGGGCTGGTCCCCACAGCCTGCAGGACCAGAGTCTTCTGGAACTGTAAGAGGCAACCAGACACCGATGGCCCACCACTCTGCCTACCCAGTCTGTGGTGGAAAAAAAAAAAAAAGAAAAAAAAAAAAAAAAGAAAAAAAAAAAACCTCTTTGTTCTTTGTTCACTATTCCTAGAAGAGAGCTCCTAAGCCCTTGGGATTTCCTGTGTGAAAGTGCTTTTCTGACGCACAGCCGGCCTCTTTCAACAGCATCTGAACTGTGCTAACCAGGACCCTTAGGGTAGAGCCCCAGACAGAGGGAGCAGGAAAGGCCAGACAGTGGAGGGCTGGAACTTTCAGCCCCACCAACCTTCCGGAAGGGGTGGGAGGAATGGGGGATCCCTCCTGCGTCTGCCTCCCCAGTGCTGTGAATACAGGTCACGCTACCACACCCAGATTTGTACGTGGGTGCTGGGGACCCGAGCGGAGGCCTTCACGCTCACACAGCAAGCATGTTCCCGACCAAGCCGCTCCTCCAGCCCCATCACCACACTTTTAAATCAGACTTCAACATGAGCAGCCAAAGGCTCACAGAGTGAAGCAAAACCCCTAATATCAAACCCAGAAAATAATGAGTAGAAAGAGAATTTTGAAGAACAGACTGTACAAAGAAATGAAAATCTTGGGAGAAACTGGGAGGCTATTCCTTAATGTCACGAGAAGATAAAAAAAAAAAAAAAACCACTGCATCTGTGAAACAAAAACAAAACACCAGGAAAAATGAACAATTGGAATTTAAAAAAAAGAGCTAGTTACACTCAAAAAGGAGACAGCTAAATATTTCCTTAAAGAATGAGCCGACGGCTGAAGAGATCAGTCTCTTAGTCACTAAAGAAATGTGAACTACAATTATAGTACGGTGTCTCTCAGCTCCGTCGGATGACTAAAATGAAAAGTACGCTAACTCTCTTGAAGGCGAGCTCCCCTCTCAAGAGGACACTCAAACACCTCCAAGAGGAGGAACTGAGGCTTCCTAATCACCGCCACAAGAATGAGTCACTCTGGAAAATGAGTCTTCAGGTCCCTGCTGACTGACATTCTGAGTATAACCCATGAGGACCAGAATCAATAAGTTGTTCTGAAATTCCTGACCAACAGGAGATAAGACTACAATCTTCAACGGCTAAGCATGGAAGTCATACACGTCAGCTTCCACCTCCAGATATCACCCAGTAGAAATACGTGCATGTCCACAGCAGAGGAGGTGAAGGAGGGCCACAGAAACTGTACTACCCCAAATTACAGACACAGCCATTCCATTAAGGTGAGTGTAGATAAGCAGTAGTGCATGATTTACCACAACAGGACACCAATGACAAGAGCAATTACACGTGGCACCAAAGGGAACACAGTGTGAAAACGAGCCAGACACATTCCATGCCTCCATTACGTCTGGCTGAAAGCAGATAGACTGGAGTATTAAAGTCGGGATCATGTGAAGAGGATGTGGCGACCGGGAAGCAGCAAAAGCGGGACTTCCAAAGAGCAGGTGAGGCTTTACGTCTCTGTGCGGAAGGTGCTGAGGAACGGTATCACTTAAAACTCAAGCTCTGACTGTGCCTCTCAGGGTGGTCTGTTCCGGTATGTAGAAACCACCGCAGCTGAGTGAAGGATGGACACGAGGGTCAGTGACCCCAAAAACAGCTCGGAAATGAACCCATGTGGACGATGGACAGCAACCTCCAACAGCTGTCAGGGCAATCCTAATTTAAAAAGTTACTCTTTCTAATAGAGGAGACAAAAACATTTGAACAACCACACATAAATGTAAACAAATAGTTTTCAATGTATGCTTTGGATTCTATACAAAATTTTAAAATAGATCATAAACCTAAATGGGAAAACCTAAAATAAAATTTCTAAAAGAAAGCAAAACTCCTTGACACCTCTCATCCATCAGAGGTTTCCCAAACAGTGCTCATCACAGGCCACTTATGAACTGATGGATTTTATTTCATCAGCTTTGTAGCTATGTTCTTCAAAGGTCACTATTATGAAAATCAACACTTTGATAAACCTGGGGAAATACCTGCAAACACACATCTGCTGAGGACCTGGTACCAGAATATAAAGAACTCTCAAACACAGTAGAGAGAAAGTAGTGCAGTTAGCACAGGAGCAGGCCAGAGACGTGGACATGGAGACCGCAGCTGAGTACGCGAAGGAAGCTCCGTATAGCACTAGCTCAGGGAAACACAAATTAAAATGACGGATACCACACACCATTAGAATGAATTCAATTTTTTTATCCTGGAACTCACTGTGTAGACCAGGCTGGCCTCCAACACAAAAATCTGACTGTCTCGGTCTCCCAAGTACTTACTGGGATTAAAAGCATGCGCCGCCGCCACCACCCAGCCTAAATTTTATTTTTTAATTTACAAAAATATGATCCCTGGACTGAAGAGATGCCCCAATGGTTAAGAGCTCTCGCTGTTCTTGTGGAGAACCTAGGTTCAGTTCCCAGCACCCACACAGTGGCTCACAACTGCCTACAACTCCAGTTCCTGAGGATCCAATGCCCTCTTCAGGTCTCCTTGGGCACTGTACGCATGTGATGCACAGACATACATGCAGGCAGAATACACACACACACATGCACGCACACACGTACACACACACACACACACACACACACATGCACGCACACACGTACACACACACAATAAAAATAAATATTTTGAAAATACAACCCAGAGGAAGTGGGGTAACGGAACTCATACACTAGTGATCATAACACAAACTGTTACAGACACTGGGGAATGGTTTCTTACAAAGTTCATGTACCTGTCAAAGCACCTATGAAAAGTAACAAAATCAAGAAAACATGAGCAGTCAGTGGGTGCTGAATGCAGGACTGACTAAGAAAACCAACGGCCTTTCTCTACGCCAGCAATCCACACATACATTTGAGAAACACAACAGCATAGTCTGTTCACCCTAACAAAAACTACATGCTACCTGGGAATACAAGTGAACATACAAGAAAAAAATTAAATATAGTAAATGACATTTAAAAATAGTTAAATGGAGGCATACTATGCTCTTGGATGAGAAAAGGGCATCATCTCTTCCCTAATTCCCAAATTCCAGCTGAGTGTTACCAAGATTATTTTGAGATACTCTAAAATTTATATGGAAGAGCATTTTCATGAAACAAATGAACAAAAAGAGTTACCAGTTTCCTGCTGAAGGACTACACTTCCCAGCTTCCCTTGTGGACTATGGAAGTCATTTCTGCCCTTGAGGGGCCACATCCCATCTTCTTCTGTAGGCATTTTGGCCATCTGCACACATGGGTTACAAGGTGTCCCCTCACTGTGAACAAACATGGTCCCACCTAAGGCAGACCAAGCTGCTCTTTGTTTCCACCTTCTGTCTCTCTGCAGCTGCCTTAGTAATCTAACAAGAGAGACACTTGTACGAACACATCTAACGTAAACTAGTTTTAAAAGAATTACAGCACCAACAGGCAAACGGACCAGAGACCAGACCCGAGGGCACAGGAGGAGGGGAGGACACACCGTGTGTGACAGACTCTTCACTGCCAGCCTGACTGGGTTGAGAATTCCCAAAGGAGACAGACCCATGTTTGCGTGTGTCTGTGAGGAAGTTCCCACAGAGGACCGAGGCAGGAAGGCCACCCTGGATGTGAGTGGCACCCCCATGCAGGCTGGCTGCCTGGACGGCAGAGGGCGGGTGACAGGAGAAAGCCAGCCTCTGGCCCACCATCAACTGCCTGGCTCCGCCACACTCCCCAGAGAAGAGACTGACCCCTGCGAAACTGTGAGTCAAACACAACCCTGCTTTGAGCTGCTCTGTCGGGTTTTAGTCACAATAACAAAGAAATAATTGCAAACACACACACCACCCCCACTCCCTATACCCCTCCCCCTACACCACACACACACCCCACATACACGCCCCCACCCCACTCCCACACTCCCCCACCCCCACACCACACATACACCACACACACACATACACACACACACACCACACCTACCCCCAACCCCCTCACATACACACCACACACACCTGCCCCACCCCCACACCTACCCCCCAAATCCCTCAACACACCACACACACACACACACACACTCCCCCACCCCCACACCACCACCCCCCCACATCTCTGTGGCGTGAGCTACATCTATCCCAAACACAGTAATCCCTATGTTCAAGACCTACCCCAGTCTGATGGTGTCTGGAGACAAAGCTTGAGGAGACAGGTTTAGATGAGGTGATGGAAATGTGAACACCATGATGGAGAGCATCTTTAAAAGAAGGGGAAGAAAGACCAGAACACACTTTCTCTCTCAGCCCCACAGAGGACCCGGGAAGGAGACTGTCATCTGCTCGGCCCTTACCACAACCTGTCCATGCTGCCACCCTAATCTCAGAATTTACAGCCGCCAGTCTGTAGTAGTTTGTCACAGCCGGCTGAGCCCGCACCTAGTCCTGCTCTAGGGTGTACATGCCAAAGAGACCTGCCACAGTCCTGTCACCGCGGAAGAGCGAGAAGGACACAGATAAACTCAGTGGCTCTAATGGTCACTGCTCAAGACACTGAAGCTGAAACAGACTGACAGTGTTCTCTGGGCTTCTGCATATGCTTCAAAATTTCAGTCATAAACTCTGGTATCAGAAACAGACATAAATTAAAACATGGGCCATTTCAGGGGTTCAGATGAAAGCCCTGGGAGTCGCAGGCTGAAAGGCGATCCAAAAGAGAGCAGGGACCGACCCAGCCCATCAGAGATCTGCGTCTTTTACAGAGAAACCTAAATATATTCCATTCACAATCTGCCAAAGCAGAAAAAACAAACCCTCTGCATCCACTAATGGCCTCGGAAAAGAAAAAGGACAAACAGTTGCAACACAACACATAACTGTACAGTCAACACCACCCTGAACTCTCGGCTTGGGTTTTCCATGCCCCACTGGCACAGCAGCGCCAGTGAAAATCCTCAGACCCAGATTCAGTAAAGACAAAGTCCCTCCACACAGACCCTCGCACCAGCAAGGAGACAAAATCCACATTAAAATGTCAAACCAGGAAACAACAGACTACCCTGGGGAAATTTTAATAATTTTTTAACTAGAATTCAAATTTAATTTGATACCTGTAAGTGCATATAAAATGATTAAACACGTTTTAAAAGGAATACAAATCAAAGATTAGAAACAGTACAAACCAAAACACCCCCCTCTCCCAAAGAAACGAGCAACAGCCGCCCCCCCCCCAACTCTCTTGAGTAAAGGCTACAGTTTGTGTAGCATGAACGCAGGGGCCTGTGGAGCTCTGTTAACTGTCTGGGGAGGTCAGTTTGTCAAATCAACACTGTCTAGAACCACCAGGAAGGGAGTCTCACTGAGGGATCTTCTGGATCCAGCTGGCCTGTGGACATATCTCTGAGGGATCATCTGACTGTATTAATTCTAGATCCGGTCGACCTGTGGACGTGTCTGTGAGGGGTTGTCTTGATTGTATTAACTGATGTAGGATGACCCAGCCCACTGTAGGTGGCACCATTCCACAGGCAGGGGCTCCCAAAGTGTGTAAGCGAAGAGAAAGCAAGCTGAGCGATAAGCAAATATACATTTATTACCCTATAGGGGATTATAAATTTCTCCTGAAAAAACACAAAGAGGAGATTCTCTTATTTAGGCTATAAATTAAGTAAACAGAGAGTTCAGCCACAAAAGGTACAGATTAGGAGAGATCGACTGCATACTCTGAATGATTTTCAAAAATTATTGGCTGATATTAACTGGTTGGGGCCTACAATTGGATTGTCTACTCAAGAATTAACTAATTTGTTTCAAATTTTGCAAGGTGACTCAGATTTAAACAGTCCAAGACAGTTAACAGCTGAGGCTGAAGAAAAATTAGCCCTGATAGAATGAAAATTACAAAATGCCTATGTGGATAGATTAGACCTCACAAAGAAGTGTATTTTAGTAATTTTACCTTCAAATCATTCCCATACTGGACTCCTTATGCAGAGAGAGGATTATATTTTGGAATGGATTTTCTTAGCTCACAGAGTAAAAAATTAAAAACCTATATAGAAAAAGTTTCTGAACTAATCATAAAGGGAAGAGTAAGACTTGGTCAATTGTCAGGTATGGATCCAGCTGAGATTGTGGTACCCTATACCAATACCAAATTTAGACAACTGTGGGAGATTAATGATGATGGGCAAAGAGCTCGTAGTAATTTCTTAGGAGAAATTAACAACAAATATCCAAAAAGTAAGCGAAATTCAGTTTATAAAAAGAACTGAATGGATTCTTCTCCACATAATAAAAAGGGCACCTATTTCTGGGACTCTTGCATTCTATACTGACACAAATAAATTAGGAATGTCTGGTTATAAGGCAGGGAACATCAGTAAGATTGTTCAAAGTCCATAGCCATTCTGATGGTTCTATTAGACTTTAAAGAACCTCTCAACATAATTATTGATTCTCAATATGCTGAAAGGGTTGTATTGCATATAGAAACTGCTGAATTTATTCCTGATAATTCAGAATTAACTGTACAACTACAATGGACAAGCCGGGAAAGAGATTGCCCACTTTACATTGCCCATATTCGAGCCCATACTGGGTTGCCTGGGCCATTAGCAGAAGGAAATGTGGAAATTGATCAGTTATTGATAGGATCTGTGTTAGAAGCCTCAGAATTTCGTAAGAAATACCATGTTAATAGAAGAGGCTTAGAGGAAAAAAATTTTCTATTACTTGGCAACAAGTTAAGGAAATTATAAAAATGTCCTGCTTGTTCTTTTTATAATCAAGTTCCTTTACCTGAAGGAACTAATCCTAAAGGTACACAAAGGAATGAAATATGGCAAATGGACGTATTTCCTTTAGTAGATTTTTAAAAATGAAAATATGTTTATCATACCACTGACATTTATTCTGGGTTCCAATGGGCATCTGCCTTAAGTTCTACAAAGGCAGATTCTATAATTACACATTTATTTGAAACAATGGCTGTAATGGGCATACCAGCATAAATTAAGACTGATAATGCCCTAGCTTATGTTTCTAGTAAAATGAAACAATTTTTTTGCACATTACAACTTAAAACACATTACCAGGACACCATACAATCCTACAGGACGAGCAATTGTTGAAAGATCTAATTACACTCTAGAAGAGATGCTTGCTAAGCAGAAGAGGGATATGAGTACCCCAGAGGTAGAAAACGCTAATGAAGCAGGATCAACATTGAGTTAAAGAAAGAATTGCTGAATTGAGTCGGTGCATGTTATTATAAATGTCTTGACGTCAAAACAGTCCAGGGAAAGTGTCAAGTTAGGGTCGAGGGCATGCTTATGTTTCCACAGGAGATAATAAATTGTGGATCCCATCAAAATTGAAAAAACAAAAATTGGCATGAGCAAGAGACATCTCCAAGACGCTGCAGATGCAGGAAAGCCTCTGCCAAGGTCGAGACATTGGAGACCTCTGCAACAAACAACTAATCCTGCCCCCTGAGGACAGCTGAAGAGTTTGTGTGACAAAGGAGGGATGATACTTCCCATGACTCAAAAGCCTCTGAATGCTACAAACTTATTTCTTGCCATGCTTTCCGTGGTAAGGGTGCAGGTAAAAGGGATGGATCATAACTATTGGGCTTTTATCCCCAATCTTCCAGTTAACATAGCAGTAAGTTATGGGGAGATGTGGATATCTCTGCAGTGGTTAATGAATCTTCTTGGCTACCTGGTCCTTATGACAACCGAGGTCCCACTCAGCCACTGGAGGAGGGTAAAGTGATTGACAATTACACCATTGAAGTACAAGGAATTCCTATTTGCATGGGAAATGGAATTCAATGCCTAAATATAACCTCTCAAGTATGTCTATCCATAGTCAATACTACCCAAGGTTATCATAGTAAGTTGTTTTTTTTTTTTTTTTTTTTTTTTTTTAAACTTCATGCGTCCAGTTTTAAAGGACAGGAGATTAATGTTACTAGTTTCATAAATCTACTGTTCTGTGAGATGAGGGTTACCAACAAGGAATCTGACTGGGTCCACTGGCAACAGTGTAAGAGTGAGAAACCTCGAGTGCTGATTAATATCTCCCAAGGAGACGTCATAGATTGGAGCCCTTATGGCTTCCCTTGAGGAAAATATTCTCACTCAGAGTTAAGATGGAAACAGTATAATATAAATGGAACTGTGGAAATCAGTGCTTCTGCTAATGAACCAGTTCAGTGGCATGGAGTTGGAATGGCAAGTCCTCTCCTGCAATTTGGCGATTCAATTCAGACTAATTTGTAGAAATTGGCAAGTGCCTTCCACCCTCTTAAGGCGTGGGAAGGAAAACTAAACATTAAGGATGATAAGTACACTCTGCCTTTTAAACTAAATCAAAGCCATCCTATTATGGCATGTGTACCATTGCCTTACTTGTTACTGAAAGGGCCTGTACAATGGCACCCTAATAATTACAGCATCACTTGTGACCCTTCATACCTGTGTTAATTCTAGTACATTTTTAAATCTGACCTTTGGAAGTTTATATATTCTTAGAGCAAGGCCAGCAATCTGGATACCGGTGAAGTTGTCGAAGCCATGGCAAGACTCTCCTGTGATGATCCTGGTACAGAAGCTTGCTGAAAGACTATTTAAAAACCCACGTCGTATGGCTGGACTGGTGGTTGCAGTTACTATGGGGATCATTGCATTGACAGCTACGGCAGCGACAGCCGGAGCAGCGCTTCGTAAAGAAATCCAAACGGTGAATGCATTAGAGACTGGCATAGACATTCAGAAGAACTTTGGACTGAACAAAGTAAGAATGATAATAAGATAGTAAAGGAATTAGCTGAGTTAAAGCAAGCTGTTGTACTGTTAGGGGATCAGTTAGAAATTTTGAAGGAGCAGAGAAAATCAAAATGTGATTGGAATGTTTCTTCTTATTGTATCACAACCTTAAGACTTATTTAATGAAAGAAAATGTGATTGGGATAAGGTTAGGATGCATTTGTTGGGTCACCCTAATTCTTTTCAAATGGTTTTTTATTTACAGAAAGAAATTAAAGAAACTTTTGCAAAAAAGTTACCTGATATGTACGACAGGAATGGACATTATGGAAAGTCTTGCAGATACCATAGCCTCACTCAATCCTACGAGTCACTTTAATAGATTTCTTATCCTAGCAGGTGTAGCTCTTGTTCTAGCAATAGTAACTTTATTGGCTTTAAAATGTGCTTTGATATACTTGCGTAAGATTGTAAGACAAACAGATAGAAAAAAGGCGGTATTTACTACTGTAAGGCTACATAACCTTCAAGATAATTGATTCTGTATAAAGAAAGGGGAAATCTGTGGCTGCACTCCCACTGGGCTACACCTGGCCTGGAGGCCAGAGTCTGGGAGTCCCCCAAGGATACAGAGGCCTATGCAAAACTTGGTTCAGGAAGCCCGGAAAACTGTGTGCCTGATGAATGGAGGAATTTGCACTTGGTATTGTATTTTTGGGAGCTTCTTTCAGGTTATTTTGAACATAAGAAAATCAACTGGCTAAACTGTAAATATAGAGAAAAATAAAAATGCCCTGGGCAAAGGGAAAGTGTTTCAGTCCTTAGAGAATGGATTCCCCTGCAGCCGCAAAAGGCTAAATTCATTCTTAAGGTGCCTCTGAGTCTTCTTTCCCCAGATCCATGTGAACCCGCACACTTTGACACTTTGCCACAAGTTCTTCCACCTGGAAGATGATCCCCTAAGATCTCACTCCCATGGCTTCCTCCTGATTCCTTCAGGTCTCTGCTGAAATGTCATCTGACTTCTGAATCTACACCCAGAAAAAGTACCAACCTCTGACACCCCATCACTCCTCTTCTGGGCTTACTTTGGTACTGCCTGTACCTGGAAGATTGTAGATCAAGCTGTTTATTTTGTTTACTGCCTTTCACTCCCAGCTACAAAGACAGATGAACACGGGTGGACCACTGTCTGTTCTCGTTAGAGCAGGATCCCAGCGCCCATGATAAGCAGGGACTGCAGCGAGGAGAAAACCAGGAGAGCTGTCACTCTTACTGTGCATGAGGCACATGTGTGCTCAAGCATCCACAACATACAGAACATGCTGGAGGCTCCTTTCCTCACCCTGGAAATTATTCTAAAAACTGACTAGAATGCGCTTTTCAAAGAATAATTCGACATAAAACAGCACATTTTCTAAGTTGTTTTCTCAGTTAAAGCACCCAGTGGGATAAAAGTCACTTTCATGAATCAACTTCCTGTTCCTTATTTTTATCTTTCTTTAGAACTCACGTGCATGTCTCCACCACCAGCCGTCAAATCCTCCATCACTGCTTCTCTGGACAAAGCTTTGTTCCCTACTTCCTTTCTAACCTAAAAGAATGTGTACTTATTGTTGACGTCTGTACTTTTGGTCAAAGAAATGCCAAAGGTAGGTATTAAGATCTACTACTTTATCTGTACTCAATGGTAACCACATACACGATATGGAAAGACAATTGCTAAAGTGTGTGATATATGTTGGTAATATTCATATCCACTAGATAGTCCAACTACTTTCCTAACAATATTTACACAATTCTGGTAAAAAAAAAAAATACAGTTTGTGGCTCACAAACACTATCACCAAATCTCCTTGATTTAAAAAAAAAAAAATCTACCTTCCATTTCCTTGCTTAGCTCAATAACTTTCAAATAAAGTAAGTATTTTTTTCCTTTAGGTAACTATTAGGACCGAGTTGCACATTACCTTACTATACACAGTTAAAAATTTGGAATTTGGGGCTCAGAAAGTAGTTCAGAGGGTAAGGGGGCTTGATGTGCAAGCAAGGGGACCAGAATCCTAACCTCCCACAGCCATGTAAGAAGCTGAGGGTGGCTGTACACACCTGTAACGTCGGCTGAGGGAGGCAGAGACGGGAGGATCGCTGGGGCCTGTCCTGTTGACTTCCAGCCAAGCTCCAAGTTCACAAGCCCTTATCACAGGAGAATGAGTGGAGAGTCACACCAAACACAGCATTTCCTATGGTTTGAGATATGCTTTTTGTGTAATTTAGGAAAAAATAAGCACATGTGCATAACAGTAACTCCCCCCCCCCTTTTTCTTTTGAGACAGGATTTCTCTGTGTAGCTTTGCACCTTTCCTGTATCTCGCTCTGTAGACCAGGCTGGCCTCAAACTCACAAAGATCCGCCTGCCTCTGCCTCCCAAGTGCTGGGATTAAAGGCATGCACCACTACTGCCAAATAGTAACTGTGGTGTAACTGCTTCCCACACAGGGCAGTCAAACTGTCAATGCTGTTTCTGGAAGCTTCCACACCATTCTCTTCCTAATTGTAGCAGAAAAATGTTACCACTTAATAGCATTTTAGCTCCTTTTAATAATATTTAATAACACTCAAGCCCCATTTAATAACAATTTTACCAAGCTCCAATACTACCACCTAGTGGTTACAAGTGTGACTACAGGCAGAGCATATTAAACCTCTGTGCCACTTGATGGGGAAGTACATCTAGAGAACTTTGAAAAATATGAACAGGCCGGGTGGTGGTGGCGCACGCCTTTAATCCCAGCACTCGGGAGGCAGAGCCAGGTGGATCTCTGTGAGTTCGAGGCCAGCCTGGGCTACCAAGTGAGTCCCAGGAAAGGCGCAAAGCTACACAGAGAAACCCTGTCTCGAAAAACAAAAAAACAGAAAAAAACAACAACAAAAAAAAGAAAAATATGAACAGAATGAGAGACTCCTGACATTAAGAGATGAATTGGAGCTGGGTGGTGGCACACACCTTTAATCCCAGCACTTGGGAGGCAGAGGCCGGCAGATTTCTGTCAGTTCAAGCCCAGCCTGATCTACAGAGTGAGTTCCAGGACAGCCATGGCTACACAGAGAAACCCTTTCTCAAAAAAAGAAAGGAAGAATAAAATAGAGATGAGTTGGTAAGGGGCATCTTTGAAGCACTCATGAAGTCATCTTAAATCTTAAAAACAGTTTTTGCTCACTATGGTGATATTTTATTTGTACTGAAATGTGATTTTATTTGTATGTTAATAAATAAAGTTGCATCTAGCCTACAGCAAAAGCAGGGACTTCGAGGGTCAGAACAAGGGGTAAGCACAAGAGTTGCCAGTAGATGCCAAGACTACTAAAGGCTTTGTCCTAGGAGCCCTTTGCTAGCCCAGATTGTTCAGCTCCAGCCATAAGAGGCCCCTATCTGACTTTGCAGCTCCTTGGTGTTAGTGTGACTTCAGCACCTTCCAGAGCCCAGGCCTAGCGGGGCCTGGCAGATGCACTCCACCTAAGATTTCAGCTGAGGCTAGGAAGTCAGAACTCCGAGGCATATGTGCTTGCTTGCAACTCTGGGTGAACACCTCATCTTCTGCTCTTTGGCTGGTCAGAACAAAAGGTACTTCATGCTTCAAATCACTCACCTCCCAGCAGCATTGACCAGACTGATTAGGTCTCCAAAGTACTGACCTTTTCCCACCGCTTGTCACTGTTCTCAGGGTGTGCTCAGGTGCCTTGCTTGCCTCAGATGGCCTAAGTTCAGGCCCTTCAGATGAGTGGCACCAGGCGGGAGAGGATAGGTGTGTGGCTAAGAGGCTTCCTGGCATCTTTGGGCCTAATTGGTCCGTATGGTGCCAGGAAGATCATCCTCCAGTTGGGACATTATTTAGACTTTATAGGAAGGGTGGGTGGCAGTTGTGAACAAATGTCACTCTGTCCCTTTTAAAACCAATAAGGGAGCATTGGGGCTGAATGTTGGCAGCAGGTCATCAGGCAGGATGCACCTTCCACACACTGGTACAAGGTGTGCCCAGCCAGCATTCTGGAGCCCATTGAGGAAGGGGCTGTGTTAATTGGCAGAACATTGTCTGGCATTCCACAGAGTGGCAGGTTTGATGATACTACTTAAGGCCACTCAGACACCCCAAGAAATGACATTGGGGATGGGCAGCTGTGCTGGGTTGTCTCCCTGCCTGGGGCCACATGGTGTCTACATACATACATAGTGTAACGGAGGGGAGAAGGCGTCAGTACCAGAGTCACCTCTTTCATAATGCCAGCAGCTGTTAGACTCTGATGTCTACAAATGACAAGAAAAGTTGTGTTTTCATTTTCTGGGAACTCCCATAGGCCTTGGCTCAAGGACTTTGCATTGTGTGTCATGTACAACTTTTTAAGTGTTCTTTGCTGTTCTGGAATTGTCCTTGGTTTTTCCTTAGCTCACAGATCACAGACACAGAAATATTATAGTATTTAAAGCATCCGCATCAAGTATCAGATGGCTTCGCATCCAGGAAAACATGGTAACTCAGTTTGAAGCACCAAGCATGTGTAACATGGCTCTATACAATACAATAAACGCTAATGTTAAGCTTTTAAAAAATAAACAAACAAACAAACAAATAAAAAAATAAAGTTGCCTGGGGGTCTGAGCCAATAGCAAGCCATAGCAGAAGCCGGGCAGTGGTGGCGCACACCTTTAATCCAGATCACATGACAGGCAGATCTCTGTGTGTTCAAGGATACAGCCAGCACGGAGACACACGCCTTTAATGTCAATACCAACCATAGAAGACCTGGAGGTCTGTATAGACAGGCAGTGATAA
>CABHPH010131708.1:29768-43437 GCA_902168325.1 Peromyscus nudipes | reverse complement strand
ACCAGACAACAAAACACCATTTATTTTTATTGTCAGTTTTGGTCTTTGTTCATTAATAGAAGTTTGCCAAAAAATTTTCTTTATGTTTTTTTCCTGAATTTCCTATTCTATCTGTTTCATCATAGTTGAGCAAGTGTCCTTGCAGTATGATTGAACATCTTTTGAGTATATCCTGGGTCTTGAGGTAGGTTCATTCCCAATTTTCTGATAAACTGCCGTACTGATTTCCAAAGTGGCTGTAAAAGTTTGCATTCCCACCAACAGTGGAGGAGTGTTCCCCTTCCTCCACATCCTCTTCAACATGAGCTGTCATCAGTGTTTTTTATTTTAGCCATTCTGACAGGTATAAGATTGTATCACAGTGTTTTTTTGATTTTCATTTCCATGATGGCTAAAGATATTGAGCAATTCCTTAAATATCTTTTGGCCATTTGAGATTCTGTTGAGAATTCTGTTTAGATCTGCACCCAATTGTTTAACTAGATTATTTAGTATTTTGACATCTAGTTTCTTGAGTTCTTTATATATTTTGGAGATTAGCCCTCTGTCAGATGTGGGGTTGGTGAAGATCTTTTCCCATTCTGTAGGCTGCTGTTTTGTCTTACTAACCATGTCCTTTGCCTTACAGAAGTTTCTCAGTTTCAGGAGGTCCCATTTATTAATTGTTGCTCTCAGTGTCTGTGCTACTGGTGTTATATTTAGGAAGTGGTCTCCTGTGCCAATGCATTCAAGGCTACTTCTCACTTTATCTTCTATCAGGTTCAGTATAACTGAATTTATGTTGAGGTCTTCAATCCATTTAGACTTGAGTTTTGTGCATGGCAATAGATCTATTTGCATTCTTCTACATGTGGACATCCAGTTATGCCAGCACCATTTGTTGATGATGCTTTCTTTTTTCCATTGTATAATTTTGGCTTCTTTGTCAAAAATCAGGTGTTCATAGATGTGTGGATTAACGTCAGGGTCTTCAATTTGATTCCACTGATCCACATGTCTGTATTTATGTCAATACCAAGCTGTTTTTACTACGATAGTTCTATAGTAGAGCTTGAAGTCAGGGATGGTGATGCCTCCAGAAGCTGCTTTATTGTACAGGATTGTTTTGGGTATCCTGGGATTTTTGTTTTTCCATATAAAATTGAGTGTTGTTCTTTGCAGGTCTGTTGAGAATTGTGTTGGGATTTTGATGGGGATTGCACTGAATCTGTAGATTGCTTTTGGTAGGATTGCCATTTTTACTATGTTGATCCGACCTATCTAAGAACCAACTGTTTGTTTCATTGATTCTTTGTATTGTTCTCTTTGTTTCTATTTTATTTATTTCAGCCCTCAATTTGATTACTTCCTGTCATTTACTCCTCCTGAGTGAGTTTGCTTCTTTTTGTTCTAGAGCTCTCGGGTGTGCTGTTAAGTCACTAGTGTGAGAGTTCTCCAACTTCTTTATGTAGGCATTTAGTACTATGAACTTTCCTCTTAGCACTGCTTTCATAGTGTCCCATAAGTTTGGGTATGTTGTGCATTCATTTTCATTGAATTCTAGGAAGTCTTTAATTTCTTTCTTTATTTCTTCCTTAACCCAGTGGTGATTCAGTTGAGCATTGTTCAATTTCCATGAGTTTGTAGGCTTTTTGCAATTTGTGTTGTTGTTGAATTCTAACCTTAAGCCATGGTGGTATGATAAGATACAAAAAAATGGATTAACCCTGTATCTGTTGAGGTTTGCTTTGTGATCAAGTATGTAGTCAATTTTAGAGAAGGTTCTATGAGGTGCTGAGAAGAAGGTATATTCTTTTGTGTTTGGGTGAAATGACTCCATTTGCGTCATAAAATCTATTAGTTTCCTTATTTTCCTGTTAATATTCTGTCTGGCAGACCAGTCCAGTGGTGAGAGTAGGGTTTTGAAGTCTCCTACTATTAATGTGTGGGGTTTGATGTGTAATTTAAGGTTTAGTAATGTTTCTTTTACAAATGTGGGTGCCCTTGTTTTGGGGGCATAGATGTTCAGAATTGAAACTTCATATTGATGGATTTTTCCTGTGATAAATATGAAATGTCCTTCTCCATCTCTTTTGACTGATTTTAGTTTGAAGTCTATTTTGTTGGATATTAGGATAGCTACACCAGCTTGTTTCTTAGGTCCATTTGATTGGAAAATCTTTTCCCAACCCTTTACTCTGAGGTAATGTCTGTCTTTGAGGTTGAGGTGTGTTTCTTGTATGCAGCAGAAGGATGGGTCCTGTTTTGTAACCATTCTGTTAGCCTGTGTCTTTTTATAGGCAAATTGAGACCATTGATATTGAGAGATATTAATGACAAGTGATTATTAATTCCTGTTATTTTTGGTTTTGTTAGTGATGGTGGTAGTGTGTGTTTCCCTTCTTTGGGATTTGCTGGTGTGAGGTTATCTATTAGCTGTGTTTTGTGGGTGCAGCTAACTTCCTTGGGTTGGAGTTTTCCTTCTAGTACTTTCTGTAGGGCTGAATCTGTGGATAGATATTATTTAAATCTGGTTTTGTCCTGGAATATCTTGTTTTCTCCATCTACGGTGATTGAAAGTTTGGCTGGGTATAGTAGTGTGGGCTGGCATCCGAAGTCTCTGTGTCTGCAGAACGTCTGCCCAGGACCTTCTGTCTTTCAGGATCTCCATTGAGAAGTTTGGTGTAATTCTGATGGGTCTGCCTTTGTATGTTACTTGGCCTTTTTCCTTTGCAGCTCTTAATATTATTTCTTTATTCTGTATGTTTAGTGTTTTGATTATTATGTAATGAGGGAACTTTTTTTTTTTGGTCCTGTTTCTTTTGTGTTCTGTAAGCTTCTTGTACCTTCATAGGCATGTCCTTCTTTAGGTTGGGAAAGTTTTCTTCTATGATTTTGTTCAATATATTTTCTGTGCCTTTTTCTGGAACTCTTCTCCTTCTTTTATCTCTGTTACTCTTAGGTTTGGTCTTTTCATGGTGTTCCAGATTTCCTGGATATTTTATGTTAAGAATTTTTTGGATTTAACATTTTCTTTGACATTTCCTCTATTGTATCTTCAATGCCTAAGAGTCTCTCTTCCATCTCTTATATTCTGTTGGTTATGCTTGCATCTGTAGTTCCTGTTTATTCTCAGATTTTCCATGTCCAGAATTCCCTCAGTTTGTGCTTTCTTTCGTGCCTCTATTTCAATTTTCAAGTCTTGAACTGTTTCCTTCACCTATTTGATTGTTTTTTTCTTGGCTTTCTTGGCTTTCTTTAAGGGATTTATTGATTTCTTCCACTTTTTGGTCTTTTCCTCTACTTCTTCATTCCAATTTTTTTAGTATATGTGCTGCAAAAGCGAGCACTTTTCCTCCATTTCTCCAAGGGAATTTTTCATTTCCTCTTTAGGGGCCTCTATCATCTTCATAAAGTTATTTTTAAGGTCGTTTTCATCTGCTTCATCTGCATTGCAATGTTCAGGTCTTGTTTCTGGTTGTGCCATATTGCTCTTTATGTTATTGAATGTATTCTTACACCATCATCTACCCATCTCTTCCTCTAATTGGTGCAGGTAGAATCTGTGCCCTCTTCCTCCATTCAGTGCAGGTGGGGCCTGTGGCTCTGGGGATTGCTGGGGTTTTAGGGAATGGTTGTGGGGGAGGATGCTGCTGGCCAGTTGCTGGGGACTCTTCCTCCAGTTGGTGTTGATGGGGCTTGTGGCTCCCGTGGTTGCTCTTCCACCAATCTGGAACTCTTCCACCAATCAGGTGCAGGTGGGGCCTGTGGCTCAGGTGGTTGCTGATGCAGTGGGGGATGGTTGAATGGGAGATGCTGCTGAGGCTGCTGCTGCTGCCAGTAGCTGAGACTGAGGTAGGTGGGGGAGGGCCACAGGATGTGCCCCCGGGGAGGGGGGGGGAGTAAGACCTAGAGAGCAGGGCTATCCAGGCGTTCAGATAGTCACCTCTTCCACCAATTGGGTGCAGGTGGGACTGTGTTAATAATTGTTTTTCTGTTAGTATATATTAATTGTACAAAGAAATGGGTTTCATTATGACATTGCTAGATATCTAGATAGGCATTGGCAGGCTTAGAGGGAATTAAAGATGGACCTGGTCCCACACAATCAGCTTTGGATTTCATTTGTTTCCCTGGTAACACATCAGTTTTCAGAGAAAGAAGCATCACAATTTAAAGTATCAGATGAGAGGAAGGATAACAGAGGTATCAGGACTTTGTTGAAGCCCATAAAACATTCATTCTCATTCACAACTTCTCTCTTTCCCTCTCTCTTTCCCTTTCCTCTTCTCCCTCTCCTCTCAAAACCACCCATCCATGTAGCTGCTTACAAATTCTCACTGATAAGCCTGCTCAGTTTTCCAAGTTCTAAGTAAAAAAAAAAAAGCATAAAGGGTACTTTTTCTTTTCTTGCTTTCTCTTTTTTGGCTACTAGCCAAAATCCTGAGCATGTTTGACCTGGCACTCTAAACATTCTCAGTCTTCTTCTGATTATCACCCTCTTCCCATGCAGGTGCTTACAGACCTCCATTGCTGAGCCTGACTGCTTTCTTGTAGCCTAACTTACAAGACTTGACTTTCTCTTATCCATGTCTGTCTTCTCAGCAGCTGCCAATATTTACAGCTTGCCTGCTCTGTTGTTTTCCTCTCAAAGTCTTAATAAAATTATCCTTCCTGTTAAGTCCATTTTTAGATTCTTCTATCTATGAGACTAAGAACTTGCAAAAGGGAACCCTAATTCTTTATAACATTTGCATGCATGCATATAATGTACTTTGATCATATCCCCTTCTACAACTCTAATATCCCATCATTAATTTCATGACTAGGAAATATTCTTAATCTTTATAGAGTTCAAGACAATAGTCTATTTAGATTCAAGTGCTCCAATAGCTAAGGTTTTCCACTTCTAAAATTAAATCACTTAATGAAACTGCTAGAAAGAGACGTTGATAATAATTCTTCAAAATGGCACAGAATACATGCAATCCTTTTCTACTGTTTTATTCTTATCAACTAGCAGGACTGAAACCTTCAAAGATGCAAATCATCACCCCCTCAGACCTATTACCCTGGACAGAAATCAAAGCTGTGAAACACAGAGACCAAGGGTATACCTGGCACACCCCTCAACCTCTGGTTTCTCTGGCTTCCCCAGGCAGGAGCAAATGGCTCTCATTTTTATCTAGCCATTAAGCTTTCAAGAAATAAATAATATCACTTCAAAATTCAATATCCTGTAGAGCCATCTTGAGATACTGCACATTTCAAGTAATTATGATCACAGCTTCTAAAAAGGTATGCATAATGCATACACACACACACACACACACACACACACACACACACACACAAACTCTAGCACCATCAGAGACTATGGCAATTGTCATGCAGCCATTATTGAAACAATCATGAATTAGGTAAACAAGGGTCTTGTATTTGGTGTAGGAATGGAAGAACAACCAATAAATAAGTAAACAAAAAAGACATCTATGCACTATAGCAAGTGCAGTTAGTGAAGGCAGCTGGCATTTCTGGCCAAACAATTTTTTTTTAGCATTTGAACTATTAAATTTACACACCAGAATAATGATGGGCTTCCTACAACATTCCAAGGGTTTATATTTAAATAAAAAAACCCTCTACTTTGCTAAAAATATTGAGAACTCTGCTTCTTGGTTTTTGTTGGTGAAAGTGAGGTACTGGATAGTAGGTTCAACAATAGTCTTACTGATACTTTGCCCACAAATGCAAAGGTGGTCCACACATAAGCATTCTATGATTATGAATTTGAAACTTCGCCTAGAGTCCCATCATTTTAAAATCTTTACCTCCATAATGTTTAAACACCGTTGAAAGTCCTCCTAAAATAACTGCCTGTCTTAGTGGCACACAAGAACCCACCTCTAGCTGAGAAGCTATTGACAGTTGATGGCTGTTAGGGGAGACAGAGTCAGTTTTCTTGCTCCAGTGGATGGCCCCACACCCACACAGATATGGGCCTCAATAATTAGACTCAGTGCACTGGTTTTTTTTAAGGGAAAAAAGAAAAAAGAAACAACATGAAGTAGGTAGGAGGTTGTAGTGAGGATCTAGGAGGAGTTGAAAGGGGAAGGGTGGGGGAGATAAATATGATCAAAATATACTGTGTGTATGAATAAAATTCTCAAAGAACAAAAATATTCTATTTTTAAAAGAAGTGCCTGTCTTATTTATAGCTTTTTATAAATACAAATTAGCAATCTGTAGCTTTAAAAAGCACTTTCTTAACTCCACCTAATGTTTGGCTGTGGGTCTGCATCTGTTTCCATCGGTTGCTGGATGGCGCCTCTCTGATGACAATTGGGCCAGGCACCAATCTGGTCTCAGAAAATGGTCAGTTTAGGCTACATATCTGCTATTGCTAGGAGTCTTAACTGGGGTCCTCCTTGTAGATTCCTGTGAGATTCCTTTGTGCCAGGTTTTTACCTGACCCTGAAATGTCCCGCACTTCCAATAGTCTCTGAGGAATCCTGCAGAAGAAGGGGAGAAAGGATTGTAGGAGCCAGAGGGTATAGATGGATTTTTCTTTGGGATGTCAGCTCACAAAAGAAAAATGACACAGAGACAAGAGCTTAGGCTTGTCCTACTAGCTCTTATAACTTAAATTAACTCATTTATATTAATCTATGTTTTACCTCATGGCTTTTTACCTCTCTTCCAGCTTGCACCTCCTGTTTTCTCTCCATGTCCTCTGGCATCTCTCCCACACCTAGATTCATTTCCTGTTCTTCTCTCTCTGCCAGGAAGTCCCACCTAACTTCTTCCTGCCTAGCTATTGGACATTCTGCTCTTTATTAAACCAATCAGGAGGCACCTTGGCAAAGGTACACCATCACAGTGTACAAAAAGGTTATTCCACAACAAGAGAGGTCAAGAACACCACAAGAAAACCCACAGAATCAACTAATCAACTAATCTGGACTCATGTGGGCTCACAGAAACTGAACCGACAACCAGAAAACCTGCATGGGACTAATATAAGTTACAGTTGTGTAGCTGGGTCCTCTTGTGGAACTCCTAACAGTGGGAAGAGGGGCTGTCTCTAACCCTTTTACTGGCTTTTGAGACCCTACTCCTCATACTGGGTCACCTTGCCCAGTCTTAATACATAGGGAGGTGCGTAGTCTTACTGAAACTTGATATGCCACGTTTGGTTGATACTCATGGGAAACCTCTCCTTTCCTGAACAGATAGATATGAAGGAGGAATAGATTGTGGAGTGGGAAGGTGGAGGGAGAGACTGGGGATAGAGGAGGGAGGGGAAACTGTGGCTGGGATGTAAAATAAATAATTTTTTTTTAAAAAAAGCACTTTCTGCTAGGCATTTTGGAGCACACCTTTAATCCCAGTATTCAGGAGGTAAACAGATGTCTATGAGTTCTAGGCTAGCCTACTCTACATAGTGGGCTCCAGATAAGTCAAGTTTATATAGTGAGACTGTCTTAAAACAAAGAAAACCAGTTGCTAAGACAATCTAGATAATATGGCTATTTGCAAAAAGAAAAAAATTAAAAGGGGCTAGAGAGCTCTTAGTATATGAGTAGTCAATGCTTTCCCCAACTTTTTAGTTGTCTGAATTATTCTAAGGTTATTTGTAAAAACCTAAAATTCTGTGCAGCAAGGAAAAAAGCCTTTCATTAATGCCATTTATGTTGTTTCACATCTGGGTTACACATAAAGAACTGAAGTATTAAAGTGACCAAATGAGAAATGGATGTTTAAATAACACTAAGTTGCTGATCTGAGAATTGTGATGTTTCATATGACAAAATGAATCCTCATTTGTGGCTGCAGGTCATTGTAACACAGTCTGCAGTAGACTACCTGCTTTATGCAAGTTCAATTATGGGTTCAAAGCAAAGGCACTTTCTTAATTAGCAGGTAATATTCTGTCATTTTCAGTCACCGCATAGATCCAATTGTCACTCACAGCTTCTGTCACAGTAGAATATGTCATGCTGCTTTATTGTGTAGAACATAATAGGAGGGAGAAAATGTTTTCTATTTCCACAGTTTCTGTCCAGCTAGCAATTGGGAGGAGCTGGAGAGCTGTAATAAAATATTAGGCTGCTTACCATGCTGACCTTTATAGCAAGGAATGACAACCATGATGAAAAAGTAAGTTACTCTACCCAGCTAGCAAGGATGGGTACAAAATAATCTCCACTGCATAAGTCTGTGGACTTAAATAAGAACTAATTATGCACGTGTCACCAGGTTCATCTTAGAAAAAGGACCATTTCCTTTCTTTTGCTGACTAATGTCCCCAGTAAGGGTAGCCCAGGTGCTAACGATGAGATTTCTTTTAAAATGAAAGACAACAGTGCCATTAGGCATGTCTGTTTCCCAATAAAGTCACAAGTGCACATCCATGGATCAAGCCCAATTTCCTCCCTAAGCAAGCTCACTTTCCTATGAAGAAGCAAGGGAGAAAGAAGCTTGCAGGAGCCTTGCCAAGGATGCTGAAAGGAAGCGGAAATATGCCTTTGGACACAAGGAGGTAGGGGAAAAACTCAGTAACAGAGAAGGTCAACAGATATGAGAGGAGGTACATGAATCATAGTAGCAGCCCTGCCTGGTTAGAACAGGAGTACAAGACACAGGGTATTGCTATCTTCCTCTAGGATCTCCACAAGCTGAGCAGTGGTACAACCCAGTGCAGCTGCAACCTGCATGAAAGCTTCCTCATTTACTATGAGGAAGAATGGAGGAAAGTAGCTCCTGGATTCTAAAGGCCCAGAATAAAGAGTGTGGAGTCAGACTGCTTTAAAGCTCTGCTTTACCATTTAGTAAGCTAGATGACCTGGGCAAACCCCTCAATGTCTCTCATTTTTCTCATCAAAAAACTAAAATGATGTTGATTGAGCTACTATGAAGAATTAAGTAAGTTAATAAATATAAAATTCTTAGAATAGGGTTTAGCACACTCCTTGACTTATAATGGTTCAACTTATAATATTTCTTAACAAAATAGCAGAGAAGTGATGGTATCCCACAGAAATTATACTTGTACTGTATTCTGAATTTGGATCTTTACCCAGAGTAACAGAACATCCTCTCTTGGAGTACTGGGATACATCGCCCAGTCAGCTCTGAGCCCATGAAGAGAACACCTGGCACCCTACAGTGCATTGGGTGGCTAAGGTGGGGTTTGCAGTACATTAGGTGGATTCAATTCATTTGATGGGTTTATCAACATCTATATTAATAGCTCTTGCTTAAATTTTTAAAAATGAAAACTTTTAAAATGCTGACACAACTAGAAAGAGTCCCTGGCCCCTCACCTGAGGTGAAATTGGATTCTATCCTCCCTCCTCATTTGGACTTCCACCAGGAGCACTGCTGCTTGCCCTAAGAGAAGATGCTCATCATTCTCCTACTTTCTCATTGTTCTAGTCCCAATTCAGATCTCTTACCCATCACACAACCCCAGTTTGTCTTGCTAGCCTATCAGCTTAAAGAAGTGTAGCAGCAGCATAGATGTGATGGGGTCCAGCAGGCAAACAGACTCCTAGGACACAGCCAGGATGTCACTGGTTACATTTATTTTGCTTTGCAGAAGGATGCAAGACAGAAGTAAGAGACAGCAGCTACATTTCAATGGGAGACTAAGCAGTTTCCCATGTACACAGATGCTTCCACTCTTCACTCGCATGGGTCACATATTACTGCAAGAGAGGACAGGCAAGATTTTTGTATGTCATGTCCTTTATTTCCTTTCACCATTTGGTGTCTGGATATCAAGATAGGTAGACACCTTGCCAGCTGAGCCATCTTGCTGGACATGACCTACTCCCTCATGTTGTCTTAAAACTTCCATAAGTACCATGGCACATGTGCCCACACACATACATGTATACACACACACACACACACACACACACACACACACACACACACACACACGGAGTAAATAAGTAAAAATAAGTTTTTTTAAACAATACACTAAAAATAAGCAAATAGTAATTATTTGTTAGATGAATCAATAAATTGGGAGCTTGGTAGTTAAAGAACTTAAGGAAAACAGTATATCTGGGTAAGCTGACAAATATCTAAAACTTTAAATAAAACTAGGAGATAATGTATATTATATTGCAACTTAATTCTGATTCTATCATAAGTGTTTGATGCATTTGTAATGTTAGCATTTATGATGTTACAACACAGACTTAAATGCTTGTTCCCTCTTTAGTACCAAACTCATGCAATCTAAGAGAATATGATTCTGAGAAATAGTTGTACTCTGTAATTTCAAACTTCAAAAACATGATTAACATTTTAATATAATAATAGTGGATCTCTGAATAAAATTTCTAATTTATTTAATTCAGAGATTCCTTCTGTTGATAGTATTTTGGTTTGACCTTGATCAAATATTGATTTTTAATCCTGCCATTCAACATCTAGCTAACATAGTTATTCAGTGACCAAGCTATTAACCTTTTCAAGTTCTAGGTCATGCTTGGTAAGCCTCCACCAAACCACTATCAAGATATACTTTGGTTCAGTCTTGTTTTCAAAGACTTGTACTCAACCCAGCACTGGTAACAGTTACATAGAAACCCAAATCCATTTGCAGGACTTTGATTTCTTGCCTTTTCTTTTTATGTTCTTAATTGTTCTATGGTTCTAGGGGTGGAACCCAGGACTTCCCACATGCTCTATCACTGAGCCACTGCTCCAGATCAACTTTTACAACAAAAAAAAATTCAGAATAGTCATACAATTTAAAGGGATTGTGAATGGGCTGGAGATGTAGATCAGTTAGTAGAACTAGTATGTCCCAGCTCTCTTAGGATGCATGGGTTTGATCCCCAGCATTGAATAAACCAGATGGGGTCACATACACCTGTAATTCCAGAAGTGGAGGCCAAAGAATCAAAGCTCAAGGTTACCCACAGTTGTACAACAAGCCAAGGATATATAAAATGATATCTCTCTCAATAAATAAATAAAGGATAATGGATGAGAAGGCATCAATTATAAATATCAAAATTATAAGTATCAAAAATTGAATATAAAAGAAATAAAACATAAGTGTAACAAAAATATAAAATATCTATGAATAAACTTGAGAAATGTGTAAAACTTAAGAAAATTCAAGAATAGAGCAGAAGAAGGCACAGGAGGTCTCTGACAAGGAAGAATCATAAAAATGATACCGCCCATGTTGACTCAGAAATTCACTGGTCTCCTAATAAAAATGCCAAAGATATTTGGCCAGGAGGTAGGCAAACTGATTCTAGAGCCACATGCCAAACCAAACAATAAAGAACCAGGAAAATTCAGGAGGGGAAAGAGAAGGGCAGGAAAAGGGCACTGACCCAAGCATATTTAAAATGTTATCTAAGGGTCTCAACAGTAGCTATTGTGATATAAGACAGTAACAGACCAGAATGGGAAGCCTAGAAATACACACAGCCGTTTTAGTAGGGCCAACCTGAACTTTTCAGCTACTGTGTTAGAACAAAAAGTAACCATGTGGGGGGAACATCTAATGACAAAGTCCAGACATCATTGAAAACATAAAAATGCTAGCAACCTGGTAACAACAACAGAAGTCTAAGAGAGCAAAAAACACAGAGTGTGTGTGGTGGGGGGGGGGGTCCAACTGAAGAGAAAGTGTAACTCATAACAGAAAAAGAGTTAACCTCTCTAATGTACAAAAATGCTACTAGATTCAAGAAAAAGAAGCCCATATGAAAACCAGAAAAACTATATGCAATTCACAGAAAAATACACGAATCACCTGTAAACTTTATAAAAATCCATTATTGCTAATAAAAGAAAAGCAAATCCTAATAAGATGATACTATTCTCTCATGATGACAAAAAATCCAAAAGTTTGATAGTATAGCTGTTAGCAAGAACTGTGGCAAAGCAGGTACTTTCCTAATAGCTAGTGAGAGTATAAATAAATACCCAGTTTCAAATGAGAAGCATCTACCATATTATCCCAAATTATAAGCCATTTCCCCCTCAATCCAATAATCTAAGGTCTAGACCTCTATCACATGATACACCTGAACATGAATAACAAACCTGAGGTTATTCACAAGGTATTATTTATGGTAACACTGGAAACAACCCTAGTGGCCACCAACAGAGGACTCATTTGTAGCTCATCCACACAGAAAATCATGCAACTTTAAAGAATGATGAGAAACAACTCCTTGAATGAAATAGAACACCACTAGGACAACTTAAATGAGAAAACACATTAGTGTGCAGGGCCAGCAGTGTACTGCCTTTTGTAACATAACAGGTGGAAATTGGCACATATGTTTCTATTTGCTTGCATTTATGTAAAACAAACCAACAAACAAAAAAACACTGGAACAAGCCAATGATGGTGTCAAGCAGAAATAGAGAAGGGATATGTCCCTTTTAAATTTCTTTTTACATTAGGACCATGTGCATGTATTATTTTTAAAATAATCTTTTTTTTAAAGCATCCTGGTATATACTGATTCTTTCAGCTACTCAGGAGTCTAAAGCAGAAGGATCACTTGAGCCCAGGCGTTCAGGGATAGCCTTGACAACACAGCAAGAACTCCAACCCAAAAGAAAAATAATGTAATAAAGGCTCAGGGAAGGCAGAAAACTAAAAATATATTATTTAGGGGCACCCATACATTATAAACCTATAATGACTATTTCAACAATGTCAGATTGCCTTTTTGTTGTTGATCTTTCTGATAATACAATTAGGATGTAGGCTTGGTTTGAAAGCCTTGGTTTCCATGGTTACATTCAGAGTACAGGAGCTTTCAAATGCCTCATCTTTATGGAATAGGGTAATTTGCCACAAGGCTTTTCTCGGGGTCTTCTTTTCCTCCCTTGGCTTTGAACCTCCCCTTGACTCTGAGGTCTGTGCACTGTTGCCCATCTCGCTCCTGCAGCCACCTGAGTTGTATTCCATTGCTGTTATTACTTGATGTTTGTTGGCTTGGTAATAGGTGAGGGAGGGATTCTCTGATGTTCTAATAAATCCTGAACATTAGGCAGATACGGAATCTGGGTCTTGGGGCTGGTAACCCTCACACATGTCCTTGATCCCCCATGTGCAATGCTGAGCCAGGCAGAAATTATTTCACCTATTGTACTGCCCTATGGCCAGTAGCTTTCCACCAATACCCTCCATGCTGTTATCTTTCTTCCCAAAGATTAAGACTTCTGTTCTTGAGAGCTGTCAGGGGTGGGCTGGGAGAGACACCTGAGCAGATTTTGGCAATGTTTGCTGTTCCCCTACTCCTGTAGGTACATAGTGCGAACTTTCTCAAGATTCTCTATGTCCTTCATTAAGAGCATCTGATGGGGATCCTAGAGAAAAAGCCTGCACAAGGATGAGAATCTACGCACCTCCAATCTCTGGCAAGCCCTTAAAATCCTGCCTTAACCTTCTTAATGATTTGCACAGCTTTCAGCAGTGTCTGCCCTGGGTAAGCAAATGCTGATGTGCCACCCGTGTCTCTCACCCAATATGGACTTCATTATTTGCTCTGAAACCTGTTTTTGCTTGGATTCAAGAAAGTCTTTAATTTGCTGTTTGTCCAGCAACTTCAAGCTATAAAGATGAGAGCTCTCCATACCAACATCTATCTCTCTCTCTCTCTCTCTCTCTCTCTCTCTCTCTCTCTCTCTCTCT
>CABHPH010131708.1:0-29758 GCA_902168325.1 Peromyscus nudipes | reverse complement strand
TCTCTCTCTCTCTCTCTCTCTCTCTCTCTCTCTCTCTCTCTCTCTCTGCCACAACCAGATTTCTGTGTATTAGTTTTTCAAATACATACGTATATATTCATATATATACACCTTGAATATATGGCAAATGCTACATGACTAAGCCACATCCACAGTCTCATTAAGGTTTTCTCAATAAGGTTTCCTCACAAGGGCTGGATATTTGCAATACTGAAAGAGTGTGTTAAGCAAATTATACAAAATAACAATTCACTGAACCCTCTGCTAATCAAACAGACACTGAAAATTTGGAAAGCCCAATAGCATTAATATCTAATAAAGGATTCTGATCAGTTTCACTTTCAATTAATGACAGCATTTATTTTCATTAACTTAAATGTTGTTGCAATACACAAAATTCTTGATTTCCATTTGGCATCTGAGGGGGACAAAATGGTCCAAACCTGTACCTTAGCATTGTGAAGTTGCATCACTGGCCCAGCCAGGTCCTCCATAGCAATAAGGGAATCTAAGAACATTAGGGACTAAGCTGCCCTTCTCCCCTAGAGATGTCTCACACAGAAACCCAGCTTAAATCAGGAAATATTCTAGCAGTCCCTGTACTGCAGAAATGAGAGAGCAATTGCTATAAAAGTAAATAACACCAATTCCAAGAGATTAGTACTTTCCCCATGCAATTTCTCTGACTGAGCTCATCCAGCAGGGGTCTTGGAGGTACCAGGGTATCACTGTTAACATGGCTCCATGACAAAAAGCCATTGTAATAGAAATGGCTATCATTCTGCTTATTCACATTAATATGAACATGAAATTACAAGGTGAGTTATATTATAAAATATAACTCCTTCTATCCTATCTACCACCACATTCTCTCCCTAAATAATAGATAGGAATTCAAAAAATATAGCATTGATAGCTAAGTTTACAAAACAGCTCAGGTGAGGATTTTTGTTTGCTTTTGTGGTATTGGGAATTAAACCCAGAGCCTTACATACATGTTTCATGACTGAGACATATCCCCAGCCTCTCATGTGAATTTTCTTTAATGCATGGATTACACATATCAAACCCAAACAACTGTTTGTTATAATTACCTCACTCCACCCTTTAGGGAAACTTCTACAGTAGCTGCAGCTAGTGCCTCAGCACCCAACTTCCTTTCTCTCACGTTTGCTAATAGGGATAATGCTTCTTAACCTTGATCACACAACTTTTTTCCTCTCTTCTGGACATATCTAGATATTGAATATATGGCACAGCAGACCAAGCCCTCAGGGTGGATTTTTATACTCGCCTTGGGCTTAAGAGCCCCAGCCAATTTTCTGCCTTTTCTTGCTCTGCTACACGTTGCAAGGAAAAGCAGCAGAGGGACTCCTGCCAACTACATTTTAAGGTCTACTTCCAAGTGCCTGCCAGTTATGTTCATTCCATGAGAGACATGAGTAAGACACTAGAAGGTAGTAGGGAAGGAGAAGGCAAGGCAGGTAATTCTTCTTTCCATTCTCTCTCCCTCTCCCTGTCAGTCTCCATATCTCTCTTGCTCTCACTCTCCCTGGCTACATGTTCTCATAGCTGAAGCTCCCACAACACAGCCCTCTCTTCCAGTCCAATGCTTTCCTAGATGATTACTCTGCAAGAGATAAAAATCACCACATTATTATCACCTTGTCTGTCTCTCTTCTGTGCCATCATAAGCAAACTACACAGTACTGCCATTGGAAAAAACAATTCTTTTATTCATACTACTGAAGAGAGTGGTTCTGGCTAGTTCATAGCCTACTCTCTGAAAGAAAGCCATCTTTTCTTTCGCTAGTTCTCTCAAAGCAAAAATGTACAGCCATAGCCAACAGTGTCCTAGACTAGAAAAAGTCTATGGTAAGCTTGTTTCAAGTGTGTCTGTGTACACATAATCATATCTAACCACATAAACACACATACCAAATCTATAGTTCAAGAAAATAAAATCAAATGAGTGGACATGTACAGGGTTTCAAAACTGAGAGATCAAAATGCCTTTATAAAATGAAAGCTTCCACTTCCAGACAAGATGGAAAATGGAACTGGATTTATACCTTTTTACACAAAGTATATGAAATGGTGACTTTCAAAACAGTAACCATCAGGTAATGGATACCAATGATTCCTGGGAGATGGAAAATATGAGGTGAGTGCCATGACTGCCCAACCTACTGTATCGATAGAGTTTGCAAGGCACAGGACTGAGGGGAAGTAAGTGAAGCCTGGCAGCTGCCCAAGTCAAGAAACCCAAGAGTATAGATACAAACCCCCCTAAATTTTACTGGATAGAAAAATTTGATCTAGCTATACAAGGACAGAATTCTGGAAATCCACAGAGGGGCTCTCCTTCAGGTGTTAAGGGCAGATTCGTACATGCTTATAAGAGGGGCGAGCAGAACAGATTAAAGAGGACAATACCCAGAACCCACAGAGCCAGCAAAAGTGGCTCTAACTGAACAACCTGGGACGATGTTTAATTCACAGGGCACTGTACTGCAGAACCAACATGATCTTGCCTCAAAAATGAGGGTAATCAGCATGTGACCCATGATTCTTCCAGACACACCTAACAAGTCATAAAGGATCAAATCATTTCCAAGCAAATTCACTGCATCTAGGAATGAAGTCAGGATGATTTATAGAAGACAAAAAATGACTAGTATCCAACAAAATAAAGTTCATAAATATTTCTGGGCATGTAAAAATGCAGGAAAATAAAACCTACAACAATAATCAAGTGAAACTGACCCAAATGCTAGAAGTGTGAAGCAGCGAGAGTTATTTAAAAACATATTATAAGATATCCCGCCAGGCGTTGGTGGCGCACGCCTTTAATCCCAGCACTCGGGAGGCAGAGCCAGGTGGATCTCTGTGAGTTCGAGGCCAGCCTGGGCTACCAAGTGAGCTCCAGGAAAGGCGCAAAGCTATACAGAGAAACCCTGTCACGAAAAACCAAAAAAAAAAAAAAAAGATATCCCATATATTCAAAAAGTTAAGCAGAGATATAAGAAAGATCTAAATGGAACTTCAGAGTATAAGAACAAGAATGTTTAAGAAATAAAATAATATACTGGGTAACACTCATGACAAATTAAGTTACAGGAAAAAAAAACTAACTAGAGGGCAAAGCAATGGACACAGTCCAAAATGAAACACAGAGGGTCAGGCAAGATTGCCTATAATTGTAGCACTTGGGAGGCTAAGGCAGGAAGATCACAACTTTGAGCCCAGTCTGAGCTACATATTTAGATACTGTGTTGAAATGTACAAAAAAGCAAATAAAAGCTGAAGAGAAAGGATGACTCAATTCATTCTATAAAGCTAATGTTACCCTGACACATGAAAGCAGACCCTATCATTTGTAAGTACAAAAATTCTAACCAAAATTTTAACAAACCATTCCAATAATATATTAAGAGTGGTATGTCATAGCCGGTGGATCCAGAGTTTGCTGTTCAAAAATATATACTATACTGTATTCACAAACAAGAAATGAAAAATACACAACCATCTCAACATCTGCATGAGCGGCACTTGAAAGCCTCCCACAGTCATTCCTGCTAAACCCTCTTAGCAGAGTAGAAATAGAAAGGTGTTTCCTCTATTTGATAAACATACAGCTAACATTAATGGTTCAAGAAAAGACAGTAACGCCCATTTTCACCACACCAGTTCTAACATGCTCTAATATTATAATAATATGCTCCACCTGGCACAACTAGGCTACTAAAAAGAAATTCCACTTTTAATCCCAGCACTTGGGAGGCAGAGGCAAGTAGAGTTTGAAGCCAGCCTGGTCTACAGAGCAAGTTCTAGGGTAGCTAGGGGTGCATAGAAAAGAAAAGGAAAAAAAAGACAACAAAAGAAATATCCTGCAGATTAGAAAGAGAAGTAAAACTATCATTACTCACAGATGATATGGTTGAATATGTACAAAATCTTACAGAATAATCAAAAAGGCTATTGAAATTAAAATGTGAATTTAGCAACGCTACAGGATACAAGATTCAGGTGCAAAAAGTCTATTATATTTCTGTATATATTTGTAACAAAGAACTGGAAATTAAAATTATAAAAAACAATAGCAATTGAAATGCTACCACAAGCATTTCAAGCCTGAAATACTTAAGGATAAAGTTCATCAAATATGTGAAGACCTGTACATTTAAAACTAGAAAACATTTGAGGCCAGTCTGGTTTACAGAGCTAGTTACAGGACAACCAGGGCTGCACAGAGAAATCCTGTTTCAAAAAACCAAACACAAACAAACAAACAAAAAACCTAGAAAACAATGCTGAGGTGAACTAAAGAACTAAAGAAAGCCCACATAAATGAAGAGCTGTGTCGATAATGCTCATTCTCTTCAAAATAAGTACCAATTGAATATGTCAATCAAAACACCACCAAGACATTTTGCAGAGAGAAATGAGCTGACTCTAAAATTGATGAGGAAAGGTCAAAGAACTTGAACAGCCCAATCAATCTTAGAAAGGAAGAATAAAGACTCACACTACCCAACTGGAAGGCCCATTATAAAAGAGCAGTAAGAAAAACGTGGTTCTGGCAAAGACAAATACACAGATCAGTAGATGTATAATGGAAAATTCAGAGGCAGAGCTATGCAAATATAGGTAACTGATTTTTGACAATGCTGCAAATGTAACTCAATAGAAATAACATCTTTTCAACAAAATTACTTTAACAACCGAGTGTTCCTACACAAAAAATTTGAGTCTCAACTAAAATGTCATACCATCTACAAAAATTAACTGAAAAACAAATTCTAAATCTAGGTGCAAAGGTATAAAACATTTAGATGAAAACAAGAAAGACAATCTTTTAAACCTGGGGTTAGTCAACTAGAGCTTTTTAAACATGTGCCCAACAGATGTTACCAAGCCCATCACAATGTAAAAGTTCAGTTCTAAAAATGGACATGGTTATGCTGGGTGTGGTGGTGCTAGGTGAGCTGTACAGCTGCTCTAGAAAACAGTTTGGCAGTTTTCATGTGAAGTGAAACCAATGATTAATCTACTACCCAGAAACTTCGTTCTTCCTAACTTACTATAAAAATGAAAACGTACATTCATTCATACAAAAACTAGTATAGTAGCCCTATTCATAACCATTCCAAACACTGGAAATTATCCCAGTATCTTTCAACCATGGTATATCCACCAAATACAATCCCATATTGTATTTTAGATAATAATACTCATTTAAGACAATTATTCATTTTGTCAATATTAGATAATAAATTTTAGACAATATTTTGACAATTTTAGACAATAAATATTCCAATAAATAAAACCAATACCAATTTTAAACAATAAATATTCATTTATTAGAAAACCACACAGAAGAGTGATTCTCAAAGGCATTATACCGACTGAAAATGTTAATCTCCAAACATTACATACTATTTGGTTCCATTTACATATTACACTTGAAAACACAAAAATGAAATGATAAAACAGCACACCAATGATAGTCTAATTGAACCCATAGTATGACAGTTTCCATGTAACTTGTGTGTGTGTGTGTGTGTGTGTGTGTGTGTGTGTGTGTGTGTGTGTGTAAATATCACATGTAGGGAGATATCAGAAGAGTCCAGAAGAGAGCTGGAGTTACAGGCAGTTGTCAGCTATCAGATGTGAGTGCTGGGACCCACACTCAGGTACACTGGGAGATCATCAAATGCTCTTAACCACTGAGCCACCTCTCCAGCTTAGTATGATTTTTTTTAAAGAGTGATGGAACTAGCCTTGCTTGATCTTTATTACAGTTGTGGTTATACATATCTATATGTATGCTGAAATTCATAAACCTTCAAGTCAAAGTAAAAAAGTTCATTTTCCTTATGATCACTTTAAAAACAAAATTAAAAACTAAAACCAATAACAAGTAAAGAAAGTATAGGTATAAAACTAAGGAAGTCTCATAAACACAAAAATCTAATAACAGTCAGCTGACATCACCTTAGTCTACAGGAAAAAAGTTCACACAACAGGTTTGATGTTGCTGTCCCTAGAAGGGACTACTTTATATGAGCAATCCTTACAATAGTTCCTGGGAATGTGGTCTGTGAAATGTTCTCTATGCTGCTAGTTGATAGATAAGGTGATTTTGTGTGCCTATAACACTAAACTCTGTTATACTATCCTAGCAAGGTTGTTTTCACAAATGTAATTTATAGTAAGCACCTGTTTTCCATCTGCATGCCAGAAATTTCAGAGTGAGGGCTCAATGGTAGGGTACCTGCCTAGCATGTGCAGGATCCTGAATTAGACCACCTACCCTGCAGGGATCAAGGAACCCTACATAAGCAGAAATGCAAGTATATGTTGCCAGAGGATGAAGCTTGTTATGTGCAGTTGTAGTTACAACTCCCCTATGGAAGAACTTGAGAAGCTCACATCTAAATTCTTCAAGACTCCACTCATTTTGAGTTTTTCCCTTGTTGATCCTTCTGTGACCCCTTTTACTCTAATAAGTCTCAGCCATGAGTAAAATTGTATCTTAATTCTAAGACCTTTTCACCTACTATGCAGGTGTGGTGATATTTTGTTTGTGATCTAACAAATAAAGCTTGCCTAGAGATCAGAGTGTGGAGCTAACCACTAGAGGCCAGGCAGTGGAGGCACACACCTTTAATCCCAGCACTTGTGAGGACTAAACAGGAAGTAATATGACCGGGCGAGAGAGGAAGTGATAAGGCAGGGAGGAGACAGGAGCTCAACCCCCTTTCAGGCTGAGAATTCAGTTGAGGTAACAACTCTAGTGGCTCTGCTTCTCTGATCTTTCAGCTTTCACCCTGATATCTGACTCCGAGTTTTTATTATTTAAGACCAATGAAGATTTGTGCTACATGCAGGTTCTTGTCAGATGCCTAATAAAAGTTACCAAATGAAAGTGGTGCCTAAAATGTGAAGTCCTTCCTCAAACTATTTCTCTGGACTCCTGTCTACTCTTCATTTTCCAGTAGAACTACAAGAAGTGCCCGGATGCATGGTAGGTACGAATATCTGCATCAGCTCCTCAAAACACCCCATGTTTCACATTAAATTAAAGTACCACTAACAGCTTGACATAAACATTACAATTGGGTTCAGCAGCTGTAGCATGAATCTTAAAAGTTCTTATTAATAAAATCAAACCTGAGGCCAGTTATTGGGGTGAACACTGGAAGGTCAGAGAGACAGGATAAGCCACAGCTAACCTCACCTGGCCAACTTCTCAGCTGGTCCTGTTTCCTCAGACTGGAAGCTTCTGTGTCCTCATATCCGAATGACTCTCAGCTGAACTGCTGCTTCTCAGGAGCCTGAAAGCTTACCCAGGCCAAATGCTTAACCAGGCCATATGCTTCTAGTTTCTGGTCCTCACGCCTTATATACCTTTCTGCTTTCTACCACCACTCCCTGGGATTAAAGGTGTGGGTCACCATGCCTGGCTGTTTCCAATGTGGCCTTGAACTCACAGAGATCCAGAGGGATTTCTGTCTCTGGAATGCTAGGATTAAAGGCGTGTGCTACCACTGCCTAACCTCTGTTTAATATTGTGGCTGTTCCGTCTCTGACCCCAGATAAGTTTATTAAGGTACACAATATTTTGGGGAACACAACACCACCACAAGCAGCAAATAGAAAACCTGCATTACTCTCACAAGTAGTACACAAGTATGCAATTCAAGCCCAACATGAAAGCTCTATGCTTTCAAAGATTCTTGAAAATTCTACTTTACTGTATGTAAACAGACATTTCCTGTCCTGACCACCTATTTCCAAATACCCACTCAGAAGTTGATTATAAATTATAAATGCTCAGGCAATAGCTCAGGCTTATTATTAACTAGCTCTTACATTTTAAGTTAACCCATATTTCTATTTATGCTTTGCCACATGGCAGTATATTTATTAGCATGGCACATTCATCTCCTGCTCCCTCTGCATCTGGCTGGTGACTCCTGACTCCACCCTTCTCTTTCCCATCATCCTTATTTTGGTCACCCCACCTATACTTCCTGCCTGGCTACTGACCAATCAGCATTTTATAAAACCAATTGGAGTGACAAATCTTTACAGTATTCAAGTGGATTATTCCACAGTAACTGTATTGCCAGAAGTGTTTCTCATTCTCAAGGTCATCTCTTGATCCAATGTGGCTGCTGGAGCTCTAGCAGTTACATCAATACTCCAAGAACCAGACAGATAACATGTACAAAATATAAGATATTTTATACAACCCCACCCCACACTTCACTTTGCCTTCTACCTCTAGGTAGAACTTAGTTGCATGTCTATACCTACTGGCAGAAGCTCTTTTCACTGCACAGCAACATGCTGAGCTAAAAGGTCAGGATTTGACTAGGAAAGGCACAATCAATACTGAGAGGTAACTGCAACTCTGCACCTAGTTAACTCTGCTTTTAGTACAAAGTAATCTGGAGCCAATCCTTTTAATAACCCAAAACAAACAGAAATAAATGTAACTTTGCCTAAAATATGTTTTAGGGGTAAATATGGAAAAGCATAATAGAAGAAAATGTGTTGGGTATAAACCTAAACTTACACCCCCCCCCCACCATTTTTAGTTTCTCACTTTCCTGGTTCTCAGCAAAAACATGTGATAGGAGCCAACAGTAAACTTAATAGATTTACCACAGGACATTTACTATCTTAGTAACATGTTAAACAGGTTCAAAAAATGCTTAACACTGTTCTTTACACATTTTAATGTCTCTGAAAATATAGAGAATGTTAATTTTTAAAAATAGGATATGGTTAAGAAGTAAGAGCAGCCTAGGTGTGGTGGTGCACACCTCAAATCCAAGCAATATTGAGGCAGAGACAGGCAGATCTCTGTGAATTCAAGGCCAGCCTGGTCTATGTAGTGAGGTCCAAGCCAGACAGGGCTACAAAACTATTTTTACTTGAACCTATTCTCAGTTTAGCAGCAGACCTGAAGACAACAACTCTTACTCCCAGTATAAGATCCTGGTGTTTGGCTCCAGAGTAAGGAGATATGGGACATTACTGCTTAAGGGATACAGAGTTTCTATTCAGGATGTTAACAAAATTTTTCAAAATAGTAGTAATGGCCACATGACTTTGTACATGTTATAAATGCTACTAAATGGTAAAGTCAAAATGATTAAAATGGTAATTTTAAGGCATATATATTTTATAAAAGTAAAAAAAAACCAGACATCTATAAGCCCAGCACTAAGGAGACTGAGGCAGGAAGATTACAAGTTCAAAACTACTCTAGGTTACACAGTGAGACTCTCTCAAAAAAGAAATCAAGGGCTATGGATACACTTCAGTGGTATCATGTACAAGGCCCTGTGTTCCTCCCTAGCATTAAAAAAGAAAACCACCTTGTGGTTTATCAATTAAACACACTATTTTCTGGAAACACATAAACTTTCATTGTCCTAAATAGTCTATCCTCATTCATGCAGATATTTATGTCTTTAAATCTTTCCTGTTGGCATGAATCTGAAGCACAAGAACTTGGAACAAAGGCATTGAATGCTAAGTACTGTTACAGTATATTGGTTTTCCATGGACTACAATGATTAAATGTTTACAGAACACATTCAATATGACAGGCAATGTTCTAAGAGTTAAAGAAACAGCGGCAAACAAGACAGGTTTCTCCACTCACCCAGAGCTTACAATTCAGTGTATCTTGGAAAAGCTCCCCCAAGAGATTCTTGATAAGCCCACAATTATCAGGAAGAGGCATGAGAGTACAGCAGGCCCCACACTGTCTGAAGCCCACCTTTATGACAGTGAAGCCTAAAGTCAAGAAAATTAAAAGCCACTATATTAAGCAAAGAAGGCCTGGTACACTTATTTTGAAGATCTCTTAAAGGTTTTCCCGCCTAAAACACTAGTAGCCCTTGTCACATCAATGGAGTTAACACCATAAAGACATTTGAGCTAAAACCGGGCAGACATTTTGCTCCCATTTAGATAAGGACCTTAGGCTACCTCACTGCTTTCAAGTCTGCACTGGAGTTTGGGAGTAGGCTACTACAAAAGGGTCATTTTTCTTTGTTTTATACTCTGGGTATAGATCTTCCTGAAACTTTCTGGATCAGGTAATGGGACAGGATTCAGGTTATACTGTATCTTGAGCAAACACATCACAAGTCATATTGATCTCATCCTTTAAAAGACTCACTACCCAAAAATTAAATAAATAAATAAATAAATAAATAAATAAATAAATAAATAAATAAATAAATAAAAGAAAAGACCTACTACCCAATTACAAACATGTGACCCTGAAAAAAGAAAGATCTTGAACCAAGTTTCAATTTCTTCAGCTGGAAAATGGGAACAATATTATGGTGCAGAGTTTTCTCCTTTAATTAAAGCATGCTATCTAGCTTTAAATCAGTATGGGTATTTGTGTTAGGGTAATGTTTATTGTTAAAACAAATCGACCCCATGTTTTCATGATCTAACATAAGAGAAGCTCGTTTTCACACACATGATGGGCCAGAAGAAGAACAGGCTGGCTCTCTACATTGTTACTCGGGGATTAGGTACCTTCTGTTTTGTGCCTTTCCCACTCTTTAGGGCCGTGGAATCATCCCCCTCCAGCTGACAACTGGAGAAAGGAAAAGAGGATTACATGGGGAAGACACTTATGCAAAATGAGCACAGGCAATTTTTCATTGCTTTTTATTTTAATATGCTTTTTATGTTTGTATATGTGCAAATGTGTTTGTGTGTGTGCATGTACATGGATGCCAGAGGTTCATGCCAGCTGTCTTCCTCTACTGCTTTCCACCCTAATTTTAAGAGTTCTCTCACCAAGCCCAGAGCTCAACAATTGGGCTAAACTGGCTGGCCAGTGCGCTCTGGACATGCGCCAGTCTCACTCCAATCCCAATACTAGGGTTGCAGACACTTATCACCAAACCTGGTTTTTAAGTGGGTGCTGAGGATCCAAACTCAAGTCTTCATGCTTACGTGGCAGACACTACCAATTAAGCCATCTTTCCAGCCCTATTTTTTGTTGGTTTTTAGTTGTTTGGTTAGTTGTTAGTTTTTGAGATAGGGTCTCATATAGTACAAGCTGGCCTCTAACTTGCTTGTAGCTGGGGAAGACCTTCAAAACTCATTCCCCTGTCTCCATCTTCCAAGTGATGAAATTACAACTATACACTACCACCCTGGCAGAGCACTGGCAATTTTTTTTAAAGACACATGAATTTAAAATCAAATAGAATGTGAAACTTTAAAAACTTACTGATTCTTGACTCAGGGCTAACATCTCATGTTAACTAATGTCAGTTAGTATCAAAAAGCTTGACTAGAATTACAGGCACCACATGTACAACTTCTAGTTTTCAGGGAGGTTAACAGCTAACAGGTTAACAGGATGGCTACTCTTTCTCAAATTTTTTGAGACCATTTCATGTAGCCCAGGCCAGCCTGAACTCCCTGTGTCACTTGAACTGCTTCTCCTGCCTTGATTTCATGAATTCTGGAGTTACAGACATGTACACATCTAGCTTATATAATGCTGGTAATCAAATCCAGAGTTCCATGCAGCTAGGCAAGCATTCTACCATCTGAGTGACACCCCAAACCCTTTCTCAAGATATTTTACTTTTTGAAAATTCAAAACATACAGAAAATTTTAAGCAATAATATAATGCACACCATTTCACCCTCCACCTACATTAACAATTGCCAGTATATTGCATATTTGGTTTTGTTTTTTGTATCTATACATACATACATACATACATACATACATACATAATCTATGTTTGGTTTTTGACTGAACTTTTATAAAAGTTGAACATATTAGGACCCAGTTCACTTCACCTCTAAACAATTTAGCCTATATCTTGAGAGAACAAGTATATTCTCCCATATTGTTCCAATTATCCTAAGAAAAATGATAATTTTCTCATATTACACCATCTATACAAATTCACATTCACAAAACACTAACTGCTCCCAAAACAAACATTTACAATTCATTTTAATGGACCAGGAGCTAATCAAGTTTCCTGTGATATAGGTACCTAGCCTTCTTTTTGTCTTCCTTAATGTAGAGTCCCCTACCCTGTCTCTTTCCCTTAACGGTGACTTTTTAAAGAGATCAGAATGTAAAGATGGCTTACATTCTCAATTTGTCTGATTTTTCTCATACTGTAACTTCTCTAGCCCCTTTATTTCTTGTAAACTGAAAGAGAAGTCTAATCCTGGATTAGACTCAGATTAATTTTTTTGAAATCACATAGTTCTTTACTAAATAAAAAATATTTTTAAAGTGAAAATTATCTATATAGTATCACCTAGAGCAGTGGTTCTCAACCTGTAGATTGCAACCCCCTTTGGCAAACCTCTATCTCTAAAAATACTTACATTAAGATTTATAGCAGCAGCAAAATTACAGTTATGAAGTAGCAATGAAAATAATTTTATGGTTGAAGGTCACCACAGCATGAGGAACTGTATTAAAGAGCCGTAGCATTAGGAAAGTTGAGAACCACTGCTCTAGAGCTAGAATCTCATGTTGAGATAATTTCCTTCTAAAAGCAATTAGTGGTTGTGGATTCTCCTCAAATAACCATGACTTCACTAGCACTGAGTATAAAAAAAATGAAAGAAATCAAGCACACAATAAATTGTTAGTATATCAGTGATTTTACTAAAGCTATAGATGTTACGTTTTTATGGGCAAAAGACCTTAATTCATTTATATTGTCTTTACTCCATTAAGAAATAAACTCCAGATGTAGTTACTCAGAAGGCAGCTTTAACTCATGAAGTATGGAAACATACTTCAGTTTCTCCTTGACATAGTTTCCTGCTCTTCACTAGAGATTTGCGCCTATCCAATCATCCCAGCTCCTGGCACATGTAATGAAACTCCAAATGCTCTCAAGCATTCAAAAGAAACATTAGGACTGAATACCCCATCTTGTCAAAGTGTTACTCAATTCACACACAACTCCAAGGCAGAGGAGATGCCAGGCTACTAATTATTCTGTACAGTCAACTCTCTATAACTTACTATTCTTAAGAACATGGATGTATCAGAGAATTTGTTTTTGTCGTTTTCTTTTTGGAGGAGGAGTTTTTTTTAATTTTTACTTTATTAATTGTCGTCATTTATAAAATTTGTTCTTTGACCATTTCATATACACACATATCAGTATATATAATGCATTCTGATTACCATCACCCCTCACCCTCTTTCATCTCTCTCCTGCCCCTAATACCGCACCCTCTACCATCCAAGTCCCTCTCCCACACTCATGTCCTTTTGTTCTATGGCCCTCTGAGCTAAACTGGGACTGTCTAAGTGACCATGAGTTTGAAGCTTTGCTTTGGAGATGAGTAGGCTCTGCAATGGGTGCACAACTGACTTTTACCTATGACTGGAATTTACTGAAAATCATTATCTAAATCAGTTATCATTGGGAGCTACAAAATAGCAATTTTCTAATGATAACTCATTTCTAAAAGGCTAACTTTCTGTGGCACTATGGTTTGACCAAGGTTCTTGCAAATGGTGAACAGGGCCTGCACCACTGAGCTATATCTCCAGCTCTTTTAACTTTTGTATTTTGAGACAGAGTCTTATTAAGCTGCCCAGTCTGGTCTTGAACTCACTCTGTAGCCTAGGCAGTCCTTGAAACTTAAAATTCTCATACATTGGCCTCCTAAGTATCTGGAACTAGGCACTACCAGGCCTGGTGAAAGGTTACATTTAAGTTATCATATGTGTTTTCAGGCTGGAGAGACAGCTCAGCCATTAAAAGCTAGGCTCACAACCAAAATTATGTTTTCAAAAAAACCCATACACACATTATACATAGTGTTTAAGTGTATACCTCATGTAATTATTGGTAGAACAAGACAATGTTACCTATAATATTCTATACCTTATCTTCTCCCAGAACACTTCTATATCAACAGCTGCCTTATAAGAATATCCCAAAACACCTTCCCCCCGCCACTGGCTGTATAGTATTCTTTAATTGAAATGCAGCATCATTTAACTATTCCATTCTTGGTATTTTCTTTTTTCTTCTGCTGCAGCAAATATTCAATATAATATATTAACACAAATTTCTGGAGGATAAAGGGCAAGAAGTGAAACTGCTAGATAAAAGAGAAGGGTAGGCACATTGCAACTTTTTTCTAGGTATTAGCAAATAGCACACCAGAAAATATAATAATATGCAATTCTCCTCACCATTAACTGTGCCTTCATGATCTTAAAATTATATGTCTTCTTTTTGAACAACCAAACTTCAAGAGGCAAAGCTTGCCAAGGAAATCACAAAGTCTTAAGTGAGAATGGAAACTAATATTTACCAAATTGTTAAGTATCAGACACTGTATCTTACTTAACCTTTTAGAATACTTCAGCCCTATGAGGTCAGCAATTTTACCTCCATTTCCCAAAAGAGGAAACTAAGGTTCAGAGAATTTACTCAAAGTCATACAGCTTTATAAGTAGCAGACCAGAAATTGAATCCAGGGACATGTGTTACCAAAGTGACACTACGCTAAACTTGGGCCAAGGTGAGAGGCTCTTTTAAAGAGAATACCTGATTAACCGAGAGGTAAGTGTGCTATGTTTGTTCACAGATTCAGATAATTAATCTTGATTGTGAGCCTGAATGGACTGACAAGCAGTTAGGGTATTGGTAGAGCACCTCTGAGTGTATCTATGAATGCATTTCCAGAAGGGACGGAGATCTACACTGAGCGTGGGCAGCACAACCACATAGGCTAGAGATCCAGATGGAATAAAAGAGGAAAAGGGGATGCTGGAGAGATAGTTCAGTGGTTAAGAGCACTGGCTTCTCATAGACAGGACCAATGTTCAATTCCCAGTACCCACATGGCAGCACACAATCACCTGTAACTCCAGATCCAGGAGATCTGATACCCTCTTCTGACCCCCACAACACCAGGAACACCATGTGGCAAACAGATATACATGTAGACAAAACATCCATACACACACAAAATAAATAAATTAAAATATTTTTAAAAAGAGGACAAAGGAAAAATCCCACAAGTGCAGTGTCTCCCCCCACACTGCCACAATAATGTAAGCTGTTTTATATGACTATGCTATGTCCTCCCTGCCATGATAAACTGAAATTTCTGAAACGATGGTCCAAAATTAATCCTTTCTCAGCTGCCTGTGGTGGTGCACGGCTTCAATCCCAGTACTCAGGAGGCAAAGGCAGGTGGATCTCTGTAAGTTCCAGGTCAGCCTGGTCTACAAAGCAAGTTCCAGGATGGCTAGCACTAAACAAGGAAACACTGTCTCGAAAAAACAAACCAACAAAAACAAATAAAAAAATTCTTCCTCCTCTAAGCTGTCTCTCTCAAAAACAGAAATAAGAAAATAAGAAAGTCTCACTAACAGAAATACAGGGCTGTTGCCATGACTACCTGGTAATATGGTTCTGAAACCTTTGGAATGGGTTTGGGAGAGAAATATGAAAACATCTGAAGCTGTGGACTAAGAAGCCCTGTAAACAGAGTTTGAGGCTGAGTCCAGTGGGAGCTCAGAAGAACAGGATAGCTACAGAATGCCCCCAAAGTTTCGGGTGGAAACAAAGATTCTACTAGAAATTGGATCAGAAGACTTTAGTGTTACATTCTGGCAAATAACTTGTCTATATTTTTATACATGTCTGAGACTTTTTTGGAAAACTATCTTTAAAGACAACAAAACAATTAATCTGGAGGAAGAAATTTCAAAGCATTAGCAGCATTCAGGCTGTAGTATGAATGCTGCTGGAAGCTCTTGGTCAGGTTTACAGTGAGAACTGGAAGAAAAATGAAGAACAGAAAAGTTTGAAAACCTTACAAGACCCTGAAAAAAGTCCATGAAAATATCTAGCCTGGGAAGGAATGATGTCTGAATAGATTAAAATAATTTAAAAGTAGGGGCTGAAGAGATTGCTCTGCAGTTAAGAGCACTTCCAGAGGACCTGAGTTTAGTTCCCAGCACCCATGTCAGTTGGCTCACAACTGCCAAAATTCCAGCTTCATCGAATCTGACACACTCTTTCTAGCCTCCTCTAGCACCTGTACACACACACACACACACACACACACACACACACACACACACAAATACACTTAAAAAGAAAAATCTTTTTAAAAACCTATTTTTAAAAGTCTTTCAAGACAAGCAGTGATGGCACACATCTTTAATCCCAGCACTCTGGAGGCAGAGACAGGCAGATCTCTGTGAGTTTGAGGCCAGCCTGGTCTACAGAGCTAGTTCCAGAACAAGGCTACACAGAGGAAACCCTGTCTTTAAAAACAAAACAAAAAAGTCTTTTAAAAGAAGCCAAGTGTTTTGTAACAGGACAATAAGAAAAAAGTACAGAGGGTATCTTCGGAATTAACCATACACCCACAAATTTGGAGTCTCAAAGGTGGCAGGCTTTAGTGTTGTCCAAGTGATTCTAGTTTTGCATGCCATTTCAGAGCCATTGAAACTTCCTCTTAGACTTCAAAAGAATACCTGAGAAGCTAGGTAATATACAGCAGGCAGCCCCCAAGAGGGCAATGTATGAAACTGGGAGAATTAAATCAAAGATGTAATGCAGAGCCCAGAATATTGGAGATACCAAGGAAGGCTGGAAGCAGGAAATAGAGCCAGCCCAAGAGAAAACCCATGTGGACTACAACCAGCAAGGCTATAGGGGTGGGGCTGCCAATCCCTCAGACCTCATGTTACATCGCCACATGCCACAGGTGCTAGACATAAAGCTACAGGACTTCATTTTTCCCTGTAGGGTTTCAGTCTTGCTCTTGTCTGATCCTTCTTTTCTATTTCTCCATCCTCCCTTTTAGAATAGGCAATCTCCTCTGTGCCATTATTCTACGGGGACTCACAGCTAAAAGTTGATTTCATTATTGAGAAGAAATTTTGGACTTGAATTCTTGAGCAGTGCTGGAACTAACTACTGAGACTGGGGGCTTCTGGAGATGGACTAAATCTATTTTGCAATATGAGATAGTGAGCCTTTAGGGGCCCGTGGTGCAATGTTATGAGTGAAAGATGTATTTGTGTGTTGTGTCTCAACCGGTAAAGTTGTGAGGGAGGGGTAACAATGATCAATAATCATATGACTGGACTGAGAAGCACCTAGAATACTGAAGTGTACCTTTGAATGTATCTGTGAAGGTGTTTCCAGAGAGGATAATCTAAGAATGAAACACTTTCCCTGAAAGTAGGCAACACTAATCCATGGATGGGGATCTGGATTAGATTTAAAAAAACGGGGGAGGGAGAACTAGCCCATGCAGCAGGCACACTCTCTGCTTCCTGAACAACATAATGGAAACCCCTATGCTCCACAAAGCCCTCCACACTGTGACAGGTTGATACCACGAGATGAAACCAATCCTCCCTCCCTTAAGTCGTTTTTCTCTGGTATCTGAGCAATTAGAGTCTCACCAACACAGATGCCCAAATGTAAGTTTAATTACTACATCATATTTTAGCCCTTTCATAATTTGTAAGGTCCACTCTCAGGCTGTATTTAGCAATCCAGGTCCAGTCATTAACAGAGCAGCAGCAAGGAACCCACAAGCTAAGAAAACTTGCAATGGCTGACCATTTTCTTCAGAAAGCTGGCAGACATGAAAAAGGGAGAATTAAGAAGCAGGTGATATTATTTTAGATACATGTCAGTTGTCACAAAAACACTATGGAGGAAGTAGAACTACTGTAAAAATGAGAGAACCACAATTAACTGACAGTCTATTTATGCCACCTTCCCCTGCCTCAAAAATTTGCTATTTTGGCTGTGCAGACATGCAGGGCTCAGTAACTTCAGGATGGTGCTTAATCACCTACAGAGCCAACTGGGAGCTCCCTAACCTAATGAAACTGGTTAGACTGGTGCCATGTTAATGCTTCACCCAGATGTCTATAGCTGGTATGTCAAGGTCTGGGGGCTGCTTTCAAACTCCCTGGAAAGTCAGGTCTGGGAATACTGTAGCTGTCTTAGCCTCTTGTCAGGGAAGAATGCTTATAACTATCCTTTAGTACTTGTCTTTTACTACAAATGCTAAACATTCACAATGTGTCTCTTATTGTCTTTAGGTCCTTTGTAGCCAAGCAAATACTACTACAAGATCTATTTGTGCAAATTCCTAATGTAATAACTACTCCCTGGGGACAATGGGATAACATACCATGATATAAATAGGGAGAAGTGGGTGTTACATTGAGTGATATAAGAAGCACAGACATCAAAGAAGGCATAAGACATGCTACTAGGTAATTACACTTCTACAGTTCAAAAACAAAAATGCACAAAAAAGTACATGATGACATCTCCCACTCAAATGTCACAGTTACCAAGGTTCTGTCTCCTAAAGAAACCAATGACTAGCCCGTTACATATACTTCTATAGATATTTATAATTGTACTAGCTTATTTGTTTAAAACTAAAGATACTCCTCTCAGATTAAATATCAGTTCAATAGAAAAAGGTGGAAGACTCCTAGGTATTTACTCAAAGGATTCCAAGACAAGACATCTTGGAAAAACCAGAGATCCTTGCACATCCATGCTTACTGCAGCAGGATTCACAATAGCTAAACTATAGAACCAACTTAGGTGTCTGTCATCAGAGAATAGATTTAAAAAAAATGTGGTATACATACACAATGGAATTTTACTCATCCATGAAGAATGAAATTATGTGGTTTGCAGAAAAATGTGTGCAGCTGCAGATTATCACAATAAGTAAATTAAGTCAGACTCAAAAAGACAAATATTGCATATTTTCTCTCATTTGTAAATCCCAGATTTTAGAGATATAACATAAAATCATGCATATATGCACGACATGAAAATAGAAGCTTGAATGTCTAGAACAGTGGTTCTCAACCTGTGGGTTGTGACCCCTTTGGCAAACCTCTATGTCCAAAAATATATTACAGTTCATAACAGTAGCAAAATTATAGTTATTAAGTAGCAACAAAAATAATTTTATGGTTGGGAGTCACCATAGCATGAAGAACTATATTAAAAGGTGGCAGTATTAGGAAGGTTGAGAACCACTATTCAAGGGGAACAAAGGGAAGTAGCAGGAGAAGAAAAAAGTGGAGGATAGCAGGTTATGAGGAAAACTGTCAAAGTATATTAAATACTTGTGTCAAATGTTCTTATGAAAACCAGTAGTATGCACAATGAATATATGCCAATAAAATAGATGACAGGAAAGAGACTTTTAAAAACATTAAGGGATTTGGGTTTCAAAATTGAACATTTTCATTTATAAAAAGATTTATTCATAAAAAAATTTTGAAGTTAAATTATAGCTTCCAGAAATTAATATGCATACCCAGAATAGAGCAGATACTCAACAAGTGCTTCCCCTAAGCCTTCCTGCCCTTTATTACTCAGAGACAAGAGGACAACTACTTACTTCCTCCCTTGATATTGAGAAATAAAATCTGATTTCTTTGTGAGCAGATGCATGTGTGTGCACAGGTGTGTTCAGGTGTACACACTAATGTGCATGTGCAGAGGTTAGTCTCCTAGGCAGGAGACTCTAATCACTCTAATAATAAGTATATAATGGAAAATTTAGTAATCGAATAACATTAGAATTCAGATTTGTGTCGAGAATTGAAACAGAAGTCAAATATCCTGGAAAAATGTTTTCTCACAACTACAAACAACCCACATCAATATTAATATTTGACATAACCCAGGAAATCACACATTGACAAAATAAATTTCTCAATATATTTAAAAGCAGCAAGAAGACCCAAATACATAGAACAAAATTATACAGGTATATTATGAGATTTATAGCATGACTATTCACAAAATGAAACAGCACACTGGCATATGGTCCCAATGACTGAAACACTGAGGTGAATTTTTAAAGTATATATCAGTGAAAGAAAATTCTACTGTTGTTTTTAAGCCTTAAGATAAAGATGACTGAAGCTGGGTGTGGTAGCTCATAAATGTAACCCTAGTACTCAGGAGGCTGAGGCAGGAGGACTGTTCTAAATTCAAGGCCAACCAAGGCCACACAGTGAGTTTCAGGACAGCCTAAGCTACTATGCAAGACACTGTCTGGAACAAAACAAAAGCAAAAGAAAAATTACTGAATTCTATGAACATAGAATTACCCTCAGAACACATATTTTTATCCCCATTTATTTTCTATGTCTTTGAACATGCATTTATGAGCCTGCCAAACATACTTTCTATTTCACACTGTTCTTTAAGGAGTTGATTCTGAGACCTATAAGACAAATACATGCTCATAGCTTTGTATAAGCATACAAAAGCAGTCTTCATTTCCAACATGGCTCTGAGACAACCATCTAAGATGGCAGCATACTTCAATTCCTCATTCACTATTTGCTCAGGAAACATCTCAGTTTACCTGCTTTCCTTATGTTACTCATTTGTCACCAACTAACACAAACCACAGAGGCTCCTTGAGCAAGTATGGAGGCCAAAGTCTGTCCTGAGACCTGTGATTTCCAATAACCACCTAGGTTTTTGATTTTATGGTTTCAAGATCTGTTTAGGCCATTACTTCCAAACTGGAAGACTCTCGACTAGTCCCTTATATAATTTGTCTGAAAGGGTTTGGTGGTCATAAGCCCTGGCTATTAATACCTAACCAAGAACCATGAGACATAAAGGCCCAGGGCCAAGGGTAATTTACACATTAAAGATTAAGCTGCCTGCTTTCCATTCTCTGTCAGGGATCCCTGGATGGAAATTTAGTGGAGTATACTGTGATGAAGAATAATGCTCTGGCTTGGGAAACAGTCCTGAAGTGGCTCTTTTATTTCATTGGAGGATGCTGGTTATGGGCTTTCACATCCCTGAATTAAATTAAACAAGGATGCTTGGCTCCAGTTTGGAGTGAATGGGGTAGGGGTGAGGGGGAAATGACAGGAGACACACACAGACAGAAAAAAAGGATGACTCAGATTGTGGTTGTTATTATCCATGTCATAACCCTGTCCGTGTAACGTGCTGTGTACTATTAAATCCAGAAAGGATAGTGATATCAGCCCATCCTTAACAAAAGGGGACTGACTCCATAATTAAAATCACTTTTCCCTCTACGCACTCAGAAATGTGTCTTCAAAGTTGCTTCATATTACCATTTTAGGGATACAAGAGCTACCCTTGGCTTGCAGAAAGCAAGGAAATAGGTGTAACTTCCCAATGAGACATTAAGGATACCTGTCTCGATAGTTAGGCCTGACATGGTGGTGTCACCACTCTGAGTCCTAGACCACACTCATCTTTCATTCGTCCTCGAACATTATTGACAAGAGATAAAAAGAACACAGACCTCAGAAGTGGACACCTACCTGGGATGACTATGATGGGCATTTCTCACCCTTCTGTGGTCTGTCCCCTGAGGTGGGACAGCTCCCTAGGAAATCACCCACCTCCTGCTCCTGTACCCTCTGCAGATCTAAATTGGGGTGGAAAGGGGAGTGGATGTTGATGGAGAGGGGCATAACAGAGACACAATCAAGCAGAGGGGCCAAGGGGCCACCTCAGTGTCTTTCATCTTGGTTCCTGGTAAAGAAACGTTGAAACGGGACAAAATGCTTTTTAACCATAGCAGAAAGCCAGAAAAATGCTGACAGTTGACCTTGGAAACCCACAGCGTCTCAGCGGGAAACGCAAAAGAAGAAACTCCTTGGGAAGTGAAGCGAGAGCACAGTGCAGCACCAGGAGGAGCACGGCGGGCCGCCCAAGGGATGTGGGCCGGGGCAGTGGCAGGGAACTCACCATAGATCATGGCCAGCCCGGTCTCGTGCAGGAAGCGCACCCGGCGGTGCTTGAAGAGCCAGATGGTGAGGATGGTGAGGGTGAGCAGCAGGATGAAGGTGAGCAGGCTGACGCTATCCTGTCGGTGGCTCTCCTCCGCCTCCTTCTCAGTGGCGAGCTCCTCCATGGCGCTACTGTCCTCAGCCGCCGCCCCAGAGGAGGAGGCCGCGGCCCCGGCCCGCAGCCCCCGACCCAGCAGCACTGGCAACAGTGGCAGCAGCAGCAGCCTCGGCGACAGCGCCCGAACAGCCCTCCCTGGACCGGGCTGCACCGCGTCACTAGGCTCCATGACTCCGGGGCCGCCCGCGCCTCTTCCACGCGGGGACCAGCAACAGCCCGCGCGGTCGTGGGCAGCTTCCCGCGGTGCCGACCTACCCGGGTAGCTACGGCCGCAGCTCCTCCTCCCGCCGCTAGCGCCGGGCCTGGGCTGCACCAAGCTGCGGGGGAGGGGCGCGCGCAGTGCGCAGGATCCCCAAGCACCGCCCCCCGCCCGCGCACCTGTTCGTCCGTCCCGTCCCCCCCCCCCCCCGCCCTGCCTAGAGCGCGGCCACCCTGCTGACCAAGTGGGGCGGGCTCTATCCTCCTTCTCCGCCAGGCGGGCGGCCAGCTCTTCCGGGGCGCCACGCTGATCGTCCTGTCCAGGAGTACCTCGTCAGACCGTCTGGGGTCGGCTAGACAGTTTCTGGGTAGTAGCCGCCACCCTACCTAAATAGGACTGCAGAGGTCATTCGCTCCTGGCAAGGAACATCAGCTCAGATTGACTCTCTGCAAGATCTCCAGTTCTATCTCTAGCGCCATGGTTAAGAGTTTGATGTCACATGGGTGTGTGGCCTGAGTCCAGTAAAGTGGGGCCTCCCAGGAGTTACAAAACCACATTACCATTCCTACACACACACACACACACACACACACACACACACATGCACACACTCCTCTTTTTGTCACCTTTCGGACTGTATCCAGAGTCTCATGACTCCCCAGAGTCTTCCAGGCATCATTCAAATGAACTGTGTTCTAGTCTGTCTCAATGTAAGGGTAGGTAAGGGCAATCGGTGAGAGCGATAAAATAAATACCTACATCATCTAGGCTTCAACTAATTCCTTGGGGGAAAGAGGGTTGAATTAGAGGGAACTAAAAACTCTTGCCATTCTGAGTAGAAGAGCGGCAGATGGTCTGCCCTAAGGTGGGTGAAAGGGGCCATTTATCCTGATGACCCTTTTAATGTCTTCCTGTTAACTCAGAAAACAGGGAAGTCTTTAGGTTGAACTTTAGGATCAAGCCCAACTCAGAATTATGACAAAGTCTTCAGAGATAAAACCTCTTGGAACAAATCCTAATAACTAGAATTTTTCAACTCACCTTGTTTCTCTGCCTGATATTGAGCCCTCTGTTCACATTTGCTGAACCTCATATCCCTACCAACTGTCCATGCTCTCTCTCCCAGAGGAGTTTGTAGTTAAGAAGATTCACTGAAGAAGATAGGAAATCTGTTCAGAACACACACACACACACACACACACACACACCCTTCCTCTAGGTGAGCATTTAGCCAAGACTGCTTAGTGCCTTCTTTACACCATGGAATCTCCTCATCTTGATTTTGACCCGGATCTTTCCCTACTCCTTCATAAATATAGAAGAAACTGCAAACAAAAACCCCCTAGTTGAGCCTAGGCAATGCCTGAAACTGAAATAATAAAATGAATGGTGCTATTGAATTGACCGTACTATTTGAAGAAAGTTTCTTCTACAGCAATAGACAACCAGAAGATTAATCATTACATAAAGTAGTTGCCTCAGGAAAAGCATGAAAAGACTCACCTGACTATTCACAAATATACACACCAAAGACTCCATTAGCTATACATATCTATATTTGCAATCTAGCTTATTCAATCCAGAGGTTCTGATTCCAATTAGCATGGATTAATCCACTCAACTAATTCTCTCTAGGTATGGGGACACACACCTATAATCCCAGCTACTTCAGAGGCTGAGGTGAGAAGAATTGAATTAGGGATTTCAAGGCTAGCCTGGGCAACAAAGCAAGATCCACTCCCAGCCCAAAACACACCTGAGCAGAATGCATAGAGAAGCCTTTAAACATTCTGAAAAGAAAACATGGACAGGTAACTTCATGAAAAACACTAGAATTGAAGCAAATCAGAATTAGTAGTGAGTCCACCATTTATTTTTCTTCCAGTCTTCACTAAAATAGACTCAAGCCAACCTAGAAGGGTGAATTGACATGGCCAAAAAGAGCTCCAGAAAGAGGGAGAAATATGCTGTGGATATCGCTCTATATAAATAAAACACTGATTGGCCAGTAGCCAGACAGGAAGTATAGGTGGGACTAAGAGAGAGGAGAATTGAGGGAACAGGAAGGCAGAGGGAGAGACCTGCCAGCCGCCGCCATGACAAGCAAGATGTAAGGTACTGGTAAGCCACGAGCCACATGGCAACTTATAGATTAATAGAAATGGATTAATTTAAGATAGAAGAAGTAGATAACAAGAAGCCTGCCATGGCCATACAGTTTATAAGCAATATAAGTGTCTGAGTGATTATTTTATACGTGGCTTGGTGGGACCTGGAGAGAAGCTCTCCAGCTACAGAAACAAGTCTCCTAATGTTCAAAAAACATAGAAGAAATACCATTTAATGTTTTCTTTCGTTCTCTTGTACACTGTGACAGCTGCACTGGTGAAGAAAGCAGTACCCTCAAGCACTCCTACTGACATGAGTGGGGACAGTCTCTGCTCTGCTTAGAGTGGCTGTGCTCCCAAAACACTGGATGCAATCCCCCATGCTTTATATTCATCTCTCTCTCTCTCTCTCTCTCTCTCTCTCTCTCTCTCTCTCTCTGTGTGTGTGTGTGTGTGTGTGTGTCTGTGTGTGTGTGTGTCTGTGTGTGTCTGTGTGTTTCTGCGTCTTCCTCCTCCTCCCCGCCTCCCTCCTTCCCTACTCCCTCTTCATCTGTCCCTACTTCTACTGCTTGGTGTCAGACTTAGACAAAGTTGCAAGAAGGTAATAGCAGAGAAGAGTAAAGACTTACATTTCTCTCTAATAAACCAATAAAGGCACTCCAGGGAACTCCAAATTCCCAGGGAGACTGTGGAGAATCTCAGAAGAAAAAGTTATTTGTGAATTCCTAAGTTCACTCCAACCTGAATGGACATGGAACTGATCCTAAACAGCATACCAAAGATTGTGAGAATTAAGAGACCTCCAGGTTTTAGACAAGCTACTGGTTAAAATATGTGTATGATCCCAGCATTTAGGAGACTGAGGTAGAAGGATACTAAGATTAAGACTCGCCTGGGTTAATAGCAAGTTCCAGGTCAGGATGGGTTACACAATGAGATCCTGACTCAAAAAACCAAACAAACAAACAAACAAACAAACAAAAACAAGGCAGATCTCAGTAGTTCTGCATAATTTTTGAAAATTGAATTAGCTTTGGCACTACAATCCACACAGTGCAGGTCAGAATTTGTATTCTAAACCAAATCATGTTGATTACAAGCTAAAACAAAAAAAAAATAAATATTTCTACATAGCATAAAATTTTAAATGTCCAAAAAATGTGTTTTGTTTTTGAGACCAGGTTTCTCTGTGTAGCCTTGGCTGTCCTGGAACTCACTCGGTAGACTAGGCTGGCCTCAAACTCACAGAGATCCACCTGCCTCTGCCTTCTGAGTGTTGAGCGAAAGCATAAGGTAAGCACTTCTCATTTTAAGAGAGCAGCATTACCCTGATACTGAAATTGGAAAGTTGAAGAAGAGAAAGGTATAGGTCACAATCTCTCATGAACACAAAAATTCTCAACAAAATCTTAACAAATTGCATCTAGTAATAAATAAAAGGAAGCATATACTGTGGCCAAGTGATGTTCCTCCTCTCAGGGATTGAAAGATTGACTCACCATGAGGAAATCAAGCAATGCAGTCTAGCACATTAACTGTCTAAAGAAGAAAACCTACACTACCATATCTTCACTGTGCTAAAAGAGTGTCTGACAAAATTCGATGTCCTTTCATGATAACAACTTCAGCAAAACAGCACAGATAAAGAGCATGTTTTAAAAATAGCATCATTCTTAAGGTGAAAAAAACAGAATCTTTCCTTGTAAGATCACAACAAAGTCAAGAAAGTCCATATTGCCACTCATGTTCAGTATTATATTGTAACTCCTAATCGATGCAGTAAGGCAGGATAAAAAGAAGAAAAGGGCAAAGAGATATATCAAAACTTATACAAAAGATAAAGAGATTTTAATGGATACTTGAATTTCTTTTGTCTTATCAGATGACAGAATTTTTTTTAGAAAATTCTAAGGAATCCATAAAATCCTAGAACCAAATTAAGTTCAGTAATATCTCAGGATATAAGATTGGTACAAAATCTAGTAATATTTCCAAATGCAAACAATGTATAATTAGAGATGAAAATTTTTAAACATACCTAATTCACATTAGAAAAGGGAAGGAAATATTTAGATATAAATGTAACAAAACATGTGTAGTATCTATATGCTGAAAACTGCAAAGCACTGATTACATAAATCAAAGGATACTTTAAAAAATAGAGAAACATGTCATGTTAATGGATTGGAAAACTAAACTTAGTAAAGACAGGAACTCTCCCCACAGTAATGTACATACATAATGCAACCCCAATAAAATGTCCAGTAAATTTTTGGTAAATATAACAAGGAAATTTTAAATGACTAGGAAAGTTAAAGCAACTAGACCAGCCAAAACAATTTTGGAAAAGAATACAACTACCAATTTAAGACTCACTCTAAAAGTAGTATTAAAGTAATAGTAAAGTATAAGATAATCAAATCAGTGTATTTGGAATTATTAGAAAGGAGTATTCCTTGAGCTGAACTTTATACCTTATTTGAAACTTAATTTCAGCAAATTATATATCTAAATCTAACATGTAAACCTGTAAAAATTTTAGGAAAAAAAAGCTTCCTAACTTGAGACTATGTAAAGAGTGCTTAGACATGATTCCAAAAGCACAATTAGTCAATGAAAAATTTGATCATTGGACTATATCAAACTTGAAAATTTTTGAACTTATTTTTTTAAGGATATCACTTGTCTCAGGGTGTTAAGTGCTGTAATTACAACCATGAGCCCCCATGCTCAGCTTTTGCAAAAGAATATTTTTTTCTTTTCCTTTTTATCCAGGATCACACTATGTAAACCAAGATAACTTCAAATTTACAGAGATCTGCCTGCCTCTGCCTCCCAAGTGTTAGGATTAAAGATATGTGCCACCACACCCTGCTCAAAAGATTCTTTTAAGAGGTTGCATATTAAATGAATCCTACAGTAGTATATTAATTGTACAAAGTAATGTGTTTCATTATGACATTTTCTTATATGAATATAACATACTTTGATCATATTCACTGCTTCTTTTCTCTTTGACATCCCTCATAGGAGGACAATCTTGAAAATCAAAACTATTATTCTGTTGAACAGACCAGTAGTTTCTAGGGAGTCAATGGAAAGGAAGGGAGGGAATAACTGGGATATATAAGTCAAGGGAGGTTAGGAGGTGGAACTGTTCTGTACCATAATTGTGATGGTGGCAATATGAATCAGCACATGTGTTAAGTTGATATAACTGTGCAGTATAAGTGAATTTCACTACAGATCAATTTAAACAAGTCCTCCCTTTGATTATACTCGTACGTAGTCTCCATTTTGGGGTTGGTTTAAACAGAGAGTAATAGCCTTAAGAAATCCTTTACTGATATGCCCTGACTTCCGTTACCATGAAGTGTGGCAGGAGGTGGCAAGGAGGAATACTGAAGCCTAAAATTCATGCATCTGCATCAGGGTGTTATGAAATGCACAGGCATGAATATTAGGACACTGGTCAGGGGCCTGCTTTTCTCGAATAGGAAACCAAAGAGGCAAAAAAGAGCTCTCACAAAGCAGAGAGTGACTAATTGACTCAGAATTTAACAAGAAAATCTAAAACTCCTTTGGGTATTCACACCAGAGGAAATTGAAGGCATATAATAGGTTCTATAGGTGAAAAAAGAGCTGAGATGTCAACAAGGTCACAATGTGGCACAAGAGTAGCACCTGGAACTCCACAGGCTGGAGCCATAAAGGAGAGAGGGAGTTTGATAGTTGGGATTGACTTTTTCTTCCAAACCAGGAAACAGGATCATATGAGAGAAGTTGGCATCTCAGCAGCTTATCAAGCTTGTGAGAGGGGCTTATGGGAAGGCAGATTGAAGAAGGGCTTTCTTCCTTAATTCTCGTTGTTCCTGTCTGCTATGCTACAACACTAATTTGCTCCAACCTGAAACTTCTTTTAGCTCTTGAAGATCAGACTCAGCAGCACCCCTTCCTGAGGGGCTCAAATATCAATTCTGCAGGACCCACGTGCTACACTGAACCCCTAGTTTCTTGTAACGATTCTCTTCTCTATTGTTCTCCCAAAATTAGTTACGGTAGCTAGTTGCTTCTCCTAATTACTGTCTCTGGGTTTTCTCACAGCTGCTTTTGTGTGCTCTCAGTTCTCCAGTGCCTGCCTACGTGACAGATTTCCTATATTAAACCTCTAATGGTTCTGTTTTCTTTCCTGGACTGTGGACTTAAAGTATAAAGTCAAGGGCAACCTAACTCACCCTGGGTTCCTAGTGTTTCTTTTGCCTCTGCTCACATTTATGCATTTGAGGACAAAATCTTCAATTCCTAAGCATAGTGCATAAGGCCTACGGTGGACATTTCCAGTAGCCCCTAATGTTTGTGGTGCAAACATAAAGAGAATTAAATTTTCACCTCTTTGAAGTTTGTGGTTGTTATAGTTGTTATTTATTAAGTGGTGCAATGTTATTCATTAAGCTGCACTGTTTACCGAGCAAGAAAAGCCACGAGGTACAACAAAGCCCACTATCAGACTTTATTAAGGGGAGGAAATAAAAGGTAGTGCTTAGGCCTATGGAAAAAAAAACATGCAGGAAGAGTAGGGAGGATATGTGGAACCCGCTTTTATAGATTACCCTGCACATTCGCATATGGGCTTACCTAGCTATGCCATGCATGCGTATAGATTACGTGATCACACTGTGCACAAGTTACATGATCACACAGTGCATGGATTACGTAGGACGTAAGGCCCTGGGATGACTAAGCATCTTGCCAGCATATGTGCGGTCATGGGGATGTGGCTAGGAATTTTAACAGTGGTTAGTCATTTGTTATGGCTGATGTGAAGACAGATGTGAGGAATGTCATTTCTGGGCAGAAATTTGTAAGAGCAGCTAGATGATTGATTATCTCTGTTCTCTCCAATTGCAGTGGTGAGTCCTGAAGCCTCAGGCAGAGGTGGGAGCATTCTAAAGTGGACAGGTGGTCTGGGAGAAAATTTGACTTACTTAGGGTTTTTACCACAGTAAGGTTGGCCTCGATATTCACAGGAATTGATTCTAAAAACAACAACAAAAACAAACAAACAAATAAAAAAACAAATGTCCAAGTTCTTCATGTAAAATGTGTGTGTGTGTGTGTGTGTGATGTACGTACCTCCATTCCTATACTTTTGGTATCTAGAAATGCTGTAATCTGGATCTGAAATGCCCCACACTACCAATATCTGTGTTAAAGCACCATTGCACTATTGGGAGGTGGTAGAATCCTTAAGATGTGGGGCCTAGTGTGAGGAAATTAGGTCATTGGGGGCTTGCCATCAAAGAGGATATTAGAATCCTAGCCTCTTCTTCTCCTTTGCTTGTTAATCACCCTGAGGTGAACAGCCTCTTCTTATGCCACACTCTCCCACTAGGATGTGTCACCACAAGCCTGAAGCAGCATTGACTGCTGTGAAACCATGAGCCCCAATAAAC
>CABHPH010131706.1:13195-49305 GCA_902168325.1 Peromyscus nudipes | reverse complement strand
TCATTCATTCATTCATTCATTCATTCATTCATTCATTCAGCTGAGTGAATAATCTCTGAAAATGGGAGATGCACAGAAGCTCTGAGCTCATGGAGCTAGTGTGGGATACACATGATGAACAGGCGTTGACAAGCGTAATAGTCAGGGTCCTCTAGAGAAAGAGAACTCTGTGTGTGCACGTGTGTGTGTGTGTGTGTGTGTGCGTGTGTGTGTGTGTGCGTGTGCACATGCACATGCTTTATTAGAGTGGTTTACAGGCTGTGGTCCAACTAGTCCAACAATGGCTGCCTCCCAATGGAAAGTCCAAGAATCTAATAGCTGTTCAGCCCGCAAAGCTGGACGTCTCAGCTGGTCTCAGTCTACAGTGGAATAGAGCCTGAAGTAGCTCTAACACCAGGAATCACTATTTGATTAAATTTGCCGTAGTCAATTGTCATTCTCCACGAGCCGTCTGTCTTCTGCACTGGCCAAATAAGAGAGTTACTGGAGATGTGGTGGGAACCACCACTCCCGAACTATCCAGTCCTTGTTGGTGATCTAATTTCCTGCAGTTCCTCCTGGCATGTGATGTTGTCTTTGATTCATTATTTTTTTCTGGTAGAGACAACTCCAAAGGCTTCCTTAGACCCTCAAACTATAATGTCCCTCTCTCCACAGGTCGAGGAAGCAAGGTGGGAATTCTGCCAACTTCTAAGTGTATCTATCCCAATTATACATTCTGGAAATAAACACAAGATGAGTTCGGGACCCACTGAACCTACTGAGAGTTGGACTTCACCCAAAGCTTCACTAATCACCTGATCTCCATGAGTCCCTGCTTTAACTGGAGGGTCACAGTGCTTCTTGGGGGGTCTCCCAGAATCAGCATCAATTCAGAACCAGTTATCGCACAGACCCTGGAAAGTCTAATTGTTTCTTTCCCTCCAGTGTACACCCACTCTTGTAAAAGGCTATCATCCCTCTGGGGAGAGACGGGAGAAAGGCTGAATAGAAACCTGATTGAGCAGGTATTGGCACGTCAGGTTGTCTGCTAGAGAATAATCCGGCACAGCGTGAGGCCAACACCAGCACCATTGCTTCCTCATCTCTTCGGGAGTCTGATGCTCTGGGGGCTCCTTCAAGGTAGGGACAGTGCCCCACTTGTTCATGTCTAAACCTGTGACAAGCACACTACCTAGGTCATAGCAGGGATTCAACAAACACCTGATGATTCAATGAACAAGAGAATCGGTCATTCAAGCAGGGACACAAATGGATGGATGGAAGGAAGGAAGGAAGGAAGGAAGGAAGGAAGGAAGGAAGGAAGGACAGATAGATAGAACAACTACTCAACCATCTTAAACCCTGCCATCGTCTCAAGCTTGAAGTTCTGGTTCCAACAGAAGCACAGGGTGCTGGGCCAAACATCCTGTCCTGTGGGACATCCTGAGTGCTGCACACCTCACGGAGAGGAAGCTGAGCCATCTCCTACTCACACAGCCCTCCCAACTCCCTCCTCCTAAAAGATCCCTGGTCTGAAAGACGTCCAGCTACTGGAATGTTGTCAGCCTTTCTCAGGTTGCCCCAGTAAACCCACCTCCACTGTCAAGCCGATTTCCAATCTTCCATCCCTTTATTGTCCTTCTATTTCCTAACACAGATGGGCAGGTGGGTGAATGGATGGATGGACAGACAGATGGATAAATGATGAATGGGTGGACAGACAGATGAACGGGTACATGGATGCCTGGGAGGATGGGTAGACAAAGGGGCAAATGATGGATACATAGATGATAGACAAGAGGTAGACAGATGGACCTACAGATGTGTGAATGGATGGATGGGTAGATAGACAGATGGACAGATAGATGGATGATGGCAAGGTGGGTGAATAGGTGATAGAGAACATGATTAAGGAGTAGCCATGGATCATCAGGGGCTTGAACTTAGATGATGACCCTGGAATGAACAAAAGATGAACTTTTCCTGCAGTATGAGACCCATGGCCAGATGGCCCAGGTAAATTTACAAACAGAAGGTGACAGAGGTTGGCACTATGGAAGCTGGAAGCTGCCAGGTGGCAATTCCCTCTGAATTGAAACATTCCCTCCTTGAGGAAGTCTCATGAGACTTGGGAAGTCAACAACTGGCAAGTCTCAAGAAGTCCCTGAAACTGATAGATGCACGAGGACCCTCCCTCTTCACAGTATGTGAGCAGCCTGCCGTGGAGAGGAGACTCTGATCTGTCTGACTGCCCCCAGTCTGTGCAGGGAGCTCTAAGGCTCCAGCTTTGGTGTGTGTCCTCACCCAGGCTAAGGAAAGGACTTTCGGTGATGGAGCTATCTATGTCACTCATCGAAAGTACCCCACATCCACAATCCTGTAAATAGCCCCAATAAGAACACCCTGGTAGCTGGGTGGTGGTGGCGCACGCCTTTAATCCCAGCACTCAGGAGGCAGAGGCAGGTGAATCTCTGAGTTCAAGGCTAGCCTGGTCTACAGAGCGAGTTCTTGGACAGGCTCCAAAAGCTACACAGAGAAACCCTGTCTCGAAAAACGAAAAAGAAAAAAAAAAAGAACACACTGGTTCATTAAGTTGGACCTTGCCGTAATACTTTGGTCTGTCTTCAGTTCCCTAACTGAGCCGAGTAAACAGTTGCTCAGGTCTCCCCACAGAAAGCATCACATGGCAGTGGCTTCATGGTCCAGTACACTCAATGACATAACTCTACCCATGCCCATCACCAATAAGTCCTGTTTTCCAAGAGCCATTTTCCTGATGTTCACCTGAGCAGTGAGACACTGATGAGCATCCCAGGCTGGGCATCAGGGGTCCAGGTGGCCTCTGGGCTTTGCTGCCTACCAGCTGCTCATCTCAGCGCCCAAGGTCCTCTGCTCTGGGCTCCCTGAAGGCTGAATGTAATGAAGCTAAGGCCTTTTGAGAGACTCCTGCCTCACCAGCCACAGGTCCTCTGCCACCTCAGGGCTGAACTTCTTGCCATCCTCACTTGGGTGAGCATGAAAGAAACCCTGCAGTGACTAGGTCTCCTGTGCCCCTGTGACTTATCCACAAGGTGGTGAGTCCAGGAATCAGGGAGAATGAACTCTTTGTACCTTCTGACACATGAGGGAGGAGGCAGATGGGACCCCATGCCACTGTTGATCCTCAAGCACCACAGATGCTGGAGATGCTTTCAAACCCAGACAAACCTTTCAAACCTGGCTGGTGGTTCCAGGTGATCTCTCTTCAGTTCATTTAGTGCAGATGGGGAAATTGAGGCCCAGGGAGGGACAAAGATGTAAGTGAGTATGTAAGACCATTGAGACAGAAGCAAAGATCCAAACCTGGCATTTTTAAGACCCAGGACATAGCGGTGGGGGACAAATCCATGTGTTCTGAGGTGGTCCCCACTTTTCAGTGCTCTTCCCCAGGTCCCCACACTTCTCTAGGAAGAGATCAGAGCCTCTGATACCCAGAGGCTGGGAAATCAGGCCACATGAAGGGAACCCTCCATGAAGAGGAGGGATTTGAACCCAGATCCCATGCCCTCCCCCACTATGGTGTATTTGTCCCCAGGATCACTGACAACCGAGAGCTAAATGAACATCACACATGGAGGGTCGGGCATGCGGAGCTGTTACAGGACGGGCAAGAAGCAGGCTGAGAGCTTGGTACAGATGCTGCAAACCCCTCTTCCCACAAGCTGACATCCTCAGCCAAGCAGTGGCGTGTACAACTGCATGTCTGTCTGGAACATAAGCTGGGGAGAGTTCCCGCATCTCAGGTCCCTCTGTGAGTTGATCCCAGAGCCATCCGGTAAATTCCAGGCCCCATGTCCTTGCACATGCCAGCTCTTCTCTGCCCCGGCACAGCCAGGGTAGTATCCAGGACGACAGCTACCCATGTTACAGACCTACCCATGTCTCCTTGTCACCCAGAGGTGGCAGAGGAAGCTGTCAAAGCTGTGACAGAGTCTTAAGCAGCTTTGTGACACACTGCAGGTGCCACAAGAGGGCTTCCCATCCTGACTCTGCCACTTCGATGCTGTGGTACTTTAGAAAGCTGATGTAGCTTCTCTGGTCAAATCAGCATCCTCAAATTGCCCCTGGGTATACAGCTTCCTCAAACCTCCCCTCCCCAAGCCTACTCAGGGAAACACCAGCAGTCCCCTTTGTCAGAACCAAGCCCTGAAGCCCCAGCACGTCCTGCGGGGGCCCAGCACCGCACTCCACCTCCACACATCTGGAAATTAACTGTGTACCTTCCCACTTCGCCCATTCCACGAGTAAATCACCATCGGTTGGGGTTGCTTATTTTGATACATCATCCCGTTAATGTCTCTCCAAAAAAATGCCAACAATGCTCACATCGCCATCAGAACTCCCCGAATCCTGAAAAGTACATAAGAATTTATTTGTCTCCGTGAGCATCATACATATTGTATTAAACCCGCGTCGCGGGGCTTAATAAAACGGAATAGAGGCAGGAGAGCGCATCTCCGGCAGCAGGGAGAGGCAGTCGTGAACTTGGAGGCCTGTTAAATGTTCCAGTGGCAAACTCTTCTGCCAGGAAATGAGTTTGCCACCAGCCGAGGGGCCGAGCGGGGCCATCGAGAGAGGCTAGGCTCCACACGGCCGCCATCCCTCTTCCACACGGCAATACACCACACCGCCTCGATTTTTCATCCCTTGCTGCCTGAGATGCAAATTTCTCCTCTGTTGTTTATATTAGGTTTTCAAATATATGGAAATCTAGGGATCTGGAGGGAAATGCCAGGCCCTCAGAGGCACCCGATCTGTCTTCTTCCTCCCAATGATTCCCTTCCATCACTTGCCTGACGTGTGATAGGACTGAGTGCTGGTACCCTGCTGGGATGGAGCAGTACTCCCCACCCCTGAGGTGAGGGATGGCTTTCCAAATGGAGCCAAAAAGGGCTGGGGGGCAGCACGTCCCCATGGGCTGGCAGCTACCCTGCACCCAAGGGTGAGACCTCCCAGCCCCTGGGCAGGCAGGGGAGATGGGAAGATCCATATTAGATATCTACTGCATACCAGGGTATGCACAGGACAGCTAAGACTCAGCGTTAATTGAGCTTTCCTTGTGTACAGGATCAGAGCAGAGCATGACAGGACATTTGGGCACCTCGCGGTCTCCATCATCTGGCAATGGGGAAATGTGTCTTCAGTGTTCAGCCAGGGTGAAGGCTGAGCTAGCCCTTGGTGTTATGGGTTCTGTGGTTCTAATCTATACCAGGGGTCAGCAGAGTGCCACATAATAACTATCCTAGATTTTGTGGGCCAAACCAGACCTTGCAACTGCTCAGTTCTGCCTGTGTCTTTCAAAAGCATTACTACCCAAATGCTAACAACATGTGCCAATAAAACTTTATTGACAGAAACAAATGGTGGGCCAGATTGGCCCATAGGGTGTAGTTACTGATCTGTGTTCTCCCAAGGCTCACTCTTGGTGTTTCACAGGGCTTCAGCAAGCTTTAAGGGGACCAAGGGGACCTCCCAGGAACTTTCATCTGGCTACCCTCGCATCTCCACTCCACAGAAACCTGACAACGTGGAGATTTTAGCCTAATTTTTTTAAGGAGGAAGTGGAGGCTCAGAATCGAGTTCACACACTGAGACCATGGCAGACCTTGGATTCGCACACTGAGCTTTGGGTCTATCTAGCTTTGGTTGGGAAGGCTAAGAGAGTGTCTGTGGTCAGTGCTTCTCCAAGTTGGAGCTTAGACCACTCTGGGAAAGAAGCAGGTCCCAGGTAGGCTTCAATGGCGTGTCCCTGTGGATGGGGGAGAATGGAAGTCCTTCCCTGCCAGTCCTCCTGATGGGAGCACACACACAAGGAGCACCATGTGAAGATGGAGACCAAGGCCCAGGTGATGCACCTAAGACAGGAAAACCCAAAGATTCCTAGCTGTGCCCTGAATGCCTCAAAGAGAGCCAGCCTGCTATTCTGTGTGCTCGATGTACCTCAGAGACTTGGCTTCCAGTCTCTGGGGCTTTGGGGGACTTGGCAGGACCTTTAAGAGGCAGAGCCTGGTGAGAGGAAGTTAAGCCATTGCAGACATGGCTAGGAAGGGGATATTGCCCCCTACTTCCTTCCTCTTTCCAAGCTGTCAGGTGGTGAGCAATCCCCTATGCAACATGCCCATACCACAATCTACTAGTGTGTCACATGACCAAAGGAAACAGATTCAAGTGACCGTGAACTAAAACCTCTGAGCCATGAACTGGGTCTGGCTTTCCTGCTCTCTGGGCAGAACTTCTCTGGTGTTTTGAGACAGGCAAGATGCTGTCTCAGGAACACCTTGATATCAGACCCCTGACTCCCTTAGCTGGCAGAGAATGAGCACATTTCTGTTGGTGAGGCCATACTGTGTGCAGTACCATGGCAGCCACAGGGAACACTCAAGTGGGAGTAACCCACACCTCACCGCCAGCTCTGGAGCATCCCCGAGTCCCCAGATGGAGCCCAGGCACCCTGAGGTTGATCCATCATCCTTGTGATATTGACCACTCTATTACATCAAATCTGAGACTTCGACAGTCTCAGGTCCTTCTCTCACCGACTTGTCACTGGGAAAGTGTTTATTGAGCACCTGCTGCATGCTGCATTCATCACTGAGTCACTCAGTGAAAATCAACTGGCGGTCTGAGGGCGCAGAGTTGAGAACCAGCTACGCAAGGTCCCCAACCCTGACCTTTGATGCGCTGGTGCACGAAGAGAACTCCAGCTGCAGTGACAGTGTCCATGGCTTCAGCATCTTTCTGGTGTATCCGACATGCAGCGCTGACTGCGGGGTAGACATAGGGATGGATGGTAACAGTAGCAACACAAGCCAAAGGGGTCTGCCTTCTTCAACAGGGTAATGGTGTCCATCAATAACCCTGGCCCAGATCTAGGCGTGGGAATGCAGCCCGATGGCCTGTGTAAAAGGGGGAAACAGACCTGTCCAGTATGAGCCACCATTGTTTCCTCTCCTGTACCGGTCACCATTGGGTTGTATCATCCGATTCCTGTTGCTATGACAAAAGACAAAATATCTAAGATTGGGTCATGGCATCAGTGTAGCACAAATCTTAAAAGGTCTTATTAATAAAAACAAATCCAGAGCCAAATATTGGGGTGAATGCTGGAAGATCAGAGAAGCAGAACAAGCCACAGCCACCTCACCTTGCCAATTCCTCAGCTGATCCTGTTTCCTCAGACTGGAAGCCTCTCAGTCCTCATCTGAATGGATCTCTGCTGAACTGTTGCTCAAAAGCCTAAAAGCTTAACCAGGCTATAGTTTCTGGTCCTCACGCCTTATATACCTTTCTGCTTTCTGCCATCACTTCCTGGGATTAAAGGCGTGAGTCACAATGCCTGGTTGTTTCCAGTGTGGCCTTGAACTCACAGAGATCCAGATGGATCTCTGCCTCTGGAATGCTAGGATTAAAGGCGTGTGCTACCACTGCCTATCCTCATGTTTAATATTAGGGCTGTTCTGTTCTCTGACCCCAGGTAAGTTTATTAGGGTGCACAATATTTTGGGGATATCACCACAGCATCAGTTCCTTTTCTGTTGCTGGGATAAAACCCCATGATCAATGCAACTTATAGAAGGGAGGGTTTATTTTGACCTTATGGGTCCACAGGGATAGGAGCCCATTACCACCGCGGCAGGCAGACAGCAGCAAACCCACATCTCCACCTACAAACAGGAATCAGAGAGAGAAAGAGCGCTAGAAATGTCAAGTTTTTAGGCTCTCCAAACCCGCCTCCCAATGACATACTTCCTCCAGCAAGACCACACCTCCTAAGCCTCCTTAGGGCCGCTAACTGAAGACCAAGCTCTCAGATGCCGGAGACTGTGACAGACGTTCATCACTCACACAATCAGTTGTTTATAAAGCAAGAGGGTTAAACAAGACCCTGTTTCAAAGAGCAAGCTGGGTGGTTCCTGAGAAACGACAGCAGAGGTTGACCTCTTGCCTTCACATTCACACACACACACACACACACACACACACACACTTACAAGCCCATGAATATGCACAGACACAGAAATAATTATACTAAACTATTCTAAAGGGTGGGCATTGATTCTTCAAGTCTCCACCCCTTGCTTCACCTCTGCCCTGGCGACCATGACACAGACTGAGTTTGGACAATCAGAGCCAAAGTGTAATAAAGGGAACAGAGATGGTGGACAGACAGGGACCCCAGCTTTCAGAGAACTCTTATTCTGGGTGAGTGGTACAAGCACAGAGCTCTGGGGAGGCTGAGCTGGAAGCAGGAGAGCCTTGATCCCACCATCCAAAGAAGTCAACAGACGCCTGCCTGGATCAGTCAGCACCTCCATTTACTATTGTAACTAGCTAGCAGAGACGATGCAAGCCCACTGGCGTCACCAGCCTTCCAGATGCAAGACAGTGAAGTGTGGACGGAGGTGAACTAGGAATGATGGAGGGCTGCCCCTGGCCTCCCAACTTTTCTCAGATCCCCGTCAGTCCCTGGTGCATGAATTTTTATCCCATCAGGGAGGAAACTGGAGTGCAGAGAGGTGAAGCTACGTGCCCAAAGTCACACAGGGAAGATGTGAAATTTCAAGCCGTGCCAGAGTAGAAGGGAAGGCTGTTGGCCCCCCAAAGACCAAATTCTTTTTCTCTGCGTGGAAAAGGGTTCACAAATGGCCAAGCATTTCAAGAATAATGATCACACCTGGGCTCTTTGGAGAGCTGAAGCCAAGAGACAGCAGGAGCTCCCTCGCACAGATGAGACAGCTACATTGTCTTCAATAGAAAGAAAACACCAAGTGTATGAGTCACTTTTCTTACCACTATGAAAAACTCCCTGAGAGAGTGCAGCCTGGGGAAGGAAGGGTTGGATTTGACTGACAGCTCCAGGGGGGTGCAGGAGATGCTGGGAAGGCAAGGTGCCAGGAGCATGAGGCGGCTGGTCACACGTGTCTGCAGTCAGGAAGCAGAGAGAGACGGATGCTGGTGCTCAGTCCACACTCTTTTTTTACTTAGTCCATTTTTCCAGACCACAGGATGGTGCTGACCACATTGAGGGTGGGTTTCTCACCTCAAACCCTGTGTGCTGTCGGCCTGAAAGTAAATTAGACCAGTGGTGTGGCAGATCTTCAAAACATGACAGAAGCAGCTGGGCGGTGGTGGTACACACCTTTAATCCCAGCACTCGGGAGGCAGAGGCAGACGGATCTCTGTGAGTTCAAGGCCAGCCTGGTCTACAGAGAGAGCTCCAGGACAGGTGCCAAAACTACACAGAGAAACCCTGTCTCGAAAAAACAAAAACAAAACAACAACAACAACAAAAAAATGACAGAAGCACTGTGGGCTCCACCCAGACTTGGACCGGTAAGAACAGAAAGCCGGGCTGAGGAGGTGGCTTCGTCGGTAAGGTGCCTGCTGGGTTGGATCCCAGGCATCTACAAGAAAGCCAGGCATGCCTATCATCCCAGCAGTAGGAGGCAGACAGGCAGATCCCAGAGCTCATAGACCAGCCTGTCTAGTTGATCCATGATTCTCAATGAGAGACCCTGCCTCAAAAACACAAGGTGGGAGGCAATAGAGGATGACATCCAAGGCTGACCTCTGGTCTCCACATGCAACACACATGCACACATGCAGTCTCCCCGCCCCCCCCCCCACACACACACGCACACACACACACTAAATTTTTAAATAACAAAGAAAGCTAACTCACATCTGTGATCCACCACCTAGGTGGCCGAGGTACAAGAATCATAAGTTGAGGCTAGCTTGGGCTACAGAGTCAAAAAAAGGAGATAAAAATAAGTAAATATCATGTCTCGAGTGCTCATTGAGGGGTGGTTGAACAAACACTGTGTGGTATATCCACATGATGGAATACCATCTAACCCTGAAAAGGAAATTCTAACACTTGGCATAATGGAGAAAAAAACCTTGAAGACATACATACTTTGAGTGAATTAAGTCCATCTCACAAAGACAGCCCACTTAGATGAGGGCCCTGGGACTATCAAATTCACAGAGGCAGAAAGTGGAGGGGGTGGGTGAAGGCTGTGGAGAAAGGGGGATGGGGAAGTTATCATTTAAGGGTGGAGAACTTACACTTTGTAAATGAAAGAGTTGTGGAGATTTAGAGTTAATACTTGAGCTACAACCTACAGTGCCCCAGACAGCCTATCCCATCCCCTCTCCTCCCCTCCCCTCCCCTCCCCTCTCCTCCCCTCTCCTCCTCTCCTCCTCTCTTCTCTCCTCCCCTCTTATCTCCCCTCCCCTTCCCTCCCCTTCCCTCCTCTTCCCTCCCCTTCCCTCTCCTCCCTCCCCTCCCTTCCCTCTCCTCCCTTCCCCTCTCCTGTCCTCCCCTCCCTTTCCCTCCCAGGGTGCAGAGGGGCAGAGGGACGAGGCAGAGGATGGAGAACTTGCCAGGACCAGAATTGGAGCTGGCCCCGCCCCTGCATCTCACCAGCCTCTCTCCAGCAGCAGCACCTCCATCTCATCACAACTGTGGTTGACTTTCCCTGCATCCAGCCAGATTTTAAATCAATCCTAAATCCCCAGGGGCTGTTCTCTGTGGCCACTTCCTGGAGTCACAGGGTCACTGTGACCTTGTCGGGGCAGGGACACTCATTTGAAGCCACAATCCTGTATTGGAATTCTGGTTGTGTCCCCTGAGCCTCGGCAAGAGTGAAGTCTGTCTCAAAGGTGGGCAAGCGACCTCTGGAGCCCCTTGTCCTTCCCTGGAGAGGGTGAGAACCCTGAGGACACAGAGCTTCCCCACCCCAGGAGCGGGGTGGTGGTGGTGGCATTGTCCCTTAAAAGAGCCATCTCCCCTTAAGAGGGACAATGAGGGGGCTGAACAGGAAGAAGAGAAAGAGGTGACCCCAGATTGGGACTGCACTGTGTGGTCCGAGTCCCTCAGCACCCACCACACATCTGGCCAGCCTCACCACCTGCCCCTCTTCCCCATCACCCTCTCTCTTATTCCCTCAATGAACAGATACACTGTGCGTCCCTTGTCCAGACACTGAGACCAGTGGCCCCGTGGCCACTCTGAGTCAGTCACAGCCTGGCTTGGAGTGTGTCCCCAATACCATCAAAGCATCCCTTGGGGTAATATTCTCAAAATCTCCTGAGCATGTTCCTCATATCCCGAGCTCCCCCCCCCCCCCAGGGCTGTGAACAGCTGGCTCATCTCTTCCATACAGCTCTCTGGGTGGGTGCTCTGCCCTTGGGTCCTGGCTTCTGATTTTCACAGAGATAGATCCATCATTGACGATTTCTCCATTGCAGGTGACCCTGGACCAGCGCCATAAAGTGGGCTTTGCTTGGTTCCCATGACAGTGCCCTCCCACACTCACGGTTCCTTCTACAAGTGAAATGGGGCTTCAGTCATTTAAAAGACTGGCGTGCAAGCCAGGTACCACAGCACAGTCTCTGCATGCCAGTGCCGGAAACATCAGTGCCCACTGTGCCCAGTGGTCATATATTCCAGTGGAAAGGTCCCCAAACTTCAAGACATGGGTCTATGAGCTAAAGTGATGGGCTGAGTGGAATGTCTTGCTGGTTGGGGTGGGGAAGGTGTGAGAGCCAAAGTTACATTTGAAGTTTTAATTACTGTGCCTAAGAGATCCATGAAATAAAAATGCCTCTAACCTGTAAGCCCCTTGCCCGAGGACAGATACTTCCTGAAATGCTGGAAGCTATTGTTTATGGGAGACAACAAGCCACATGTTTTCACTCCCCTAAACAAATGTGTTTGACCCAACTACACCGCATGTGGGTGGGAGGTATGTGGGTAAGAAATACACCAGGAAGTGTGTCTTGGCCCCTGATGGGAAATGCTGTGACTTGTGGGTTTTCCCTTTTAAGCCCCTGCAAATGTGACTCCTGGCCATTTTCTGGTAACCCAGAGATGGACCTGACCAGAAAGTCCATCAACCTGGCCAGTATTTGTTGTGGGAATTTGGTCAGACAGCCAATTGTATTAGAGCGGATTGGCCCCATGGGTGTGGCCTTCTCTGCAGACACATGACCAGATAAGAGCTGGGGAGAAGAGGCAGCCCCCTGTCTTGGACTGTGGAGGGCTTGCTGAAGCCGTGGCTTGGTGACCTGCTCTAGACCTTCACCATCTCTCCCTTGGGGACGAAGAGGCAGCAGCGCAGCTTCGTTCTGTGTTTGTGAGTGTATTGTATTGATTTTATCCTTTAATAAACCCGAATTGACCCCTAGACTTCCATCCCACTTTACCCGGCACCGACCGTGGCTTGGCCTTGCCACCCACGCCACATGGCTTGGCCATTAAGGCCTGTTTCAAATTCGGCTTTAAGTTGTAGTAATGGTCTTATTCTTGACCAGTGGGATTAACATTTTCTGGAGGCCCCCAGTGAGATTCAGGCCACCCACCCAAATTCTGAAGCTGGGTCTTCACTCCAGAACTCTGTGGCTGAGGGACTACTTCAGGAGGCATGTGCCCTGAGATGTTCCAAGGCTCCGAGGCTGCCTTCGGTTAGTGACTGTTGGGGTGGATTGCCATGCTAAGAAAAGGAGCAAGCATCTACGGAGGCCTCTTGGTGAGTCATAGTCTGGTTCTGTTTTGTGGGGTCCCAATCTGGGTTGTGGAGGGGATTCAGTGGGACCCCAATATTCTCCCGTCCAGGGTAAATAGCGTAACTTCACCTGCCCACCTGGTTCTGGTTGGTGGGGAAGTTTTGTCTGTCTGTTTTGTGTGTGTGAATGGGTCTGCGTTTTCTGGTGTGTCTGTAAGTTTTGTTGCAAACGTGGAGCTGAGACAGAAATGGTTATTTCTGCTGTCTCTACTGCCAGCCACCAGCCGCCAGCCACCAGCCACCAGCCACCTCCGCTGCCGTGGCTGCTTTTGTTGCTGGGGCTCAGAATTGATCTATGAGTTTTTTTGGTCACTGGATTCAGGTTAGCAGGAATTAAGATGTGTTTTGGATGTGGACAACATTAATGTTGCTTTATGTGTTCTATCTTAATGGAAAGCTGGCTCTAGAGTTGGGTTATGGCTCTTCCTTCTCTAGACCCAAGTGTTTTTAAAAGTTTCCTCTACGTCCTGTGTCAGGAAATCCACCAGATGCTGTGACAGAGAAGAGAGAGGAAAGCAGAACAGCCAAAAAATTAGACTTGGTTTGCATGAATATTCTGTACCTCAAGATTTATAAGCTTATCTTTATTGGGTATGGTTAAAAATCTGTAATATCTGTGAAAAAAATGTTAACTAAAATTCATAACATGGGGTTGATAGTTTAAAAAAACAACCTATGCATAGGTAATCTTAAAGGAACCACGTGGTATGATTCCATTTGGGGATATAAACAACATGTGGCTTGCCACCATCTACACAACCATTTACCCAACCATTCATTCACTCATCCATCCACCCACCCATTCACTCATTTGCACACTCACTCATCCATCCACCCACTCATATACCCACCTATCCATCCACATACCCACCCACCCACCCATCCACCCATCCATCCATCCATCCATCCATCCATCCATCCATCCATCCATCCACTTACCCACCCATCTATTCACCCATTCATCTACCCACCCACCCACTCATCCACCCACTCATCTACTCACTCATCCCCCATTTCCATATTCCCAACAGCCCTCCAGCCTCCCGTTTGCCCCCATACTCATTCACCAGGTTTCTGCACACCACTGCAAGCACCCACTGTCCCCAAGGTCTTCTCTGAGTCTATACCTGTGGTCAGTGAGCCACATGGCATAGTCCTGCCCAGGTGTGCCCTGCCACCCAGTCAGGCAGATCACGGTCAGTCTCTGTCACATAGGTGTCCTGTAGGGACAGTGTCGACTGACAGAGTGGGGAGGGGATCAGGGAAGACTACCAGAATGAAATAGCTGTGTGGAAAGCAGGTAGGGGCTCCCTAGGTATAGAGTAGCGTATAGGAAGGGGTAGAGGAGAATGCCAGAGGCAGAGGGAACAGAAACATTTACAGGCCCTTAGAGGTTCTCAACCTGTGGGTCACAACCTCTTTGGGGGTCACATATCGTATATCCTGTATATCAGATATTTACATTACAGTTCATAACAGTAGCAAAATTACAGTTATGAAGTAGCAACAAAATAACTATATGGCTGGGGGTCATCACAGCGTGAGGATCTGTATCAAAGGGTTGCAGCATCAGGAAGGCTGAGGACCACTGCCTTAGAGGGACAGGTTCATTCCACAGCAGGCCCAAGGGGGAAGTGAAAACGATTGAGGTCAGAGGAGGAGGGAGAATCCTTTTCCAAGGTGCCTGGAATTCAATGGAATTTTCCCCTTTAGTATTTGTAATAAGAATGCATTTCTCTAACAATGAGGTCAGAGGTGTGAAGGTGTTAAAATTAAATATGGAGGGGCTGGAGAGATGTCTCAGAAGTTAAGAACACTGGCTGTTCTTCCAGAGGACCTGAGTTCGATTCTCAGTACCCAGATAGCAGCTCACAGCTGTCTGTGGCTTCCATTCCAGATGATCTGACGCCCTCTTCTGGCCTCCATGGGTACTGCACACACATGGTGTTCAGACAAACACACACAGGCAAAACACCTACATGCATAAAAATAAAAAGAAAATCTCAAACATGTAAATGATAATAAAAATAAAGTTAAAGATGGAGCTGCCAACCAAAGTGGGGATCCTGGAAAGAGACTGGGGCCAGCCACAGAGCTGAGCGTGATGAAGGAGGCAGAGAGGCAGTCTGGACCCTGCTCCAGGCTCTCTCCCTTCCCTGGGCTCCCTCTGCGGTACTTGCATCAGAGCGGCTGATGGAGGAGTCAGGCATGTGGAATAGATATTAATGTGGCAAGAGAGGGAGGGGGAGGCAGACTATTAAAATTCTGTAGTTCTGAAAAATACATAAGTCTAAAGTAGACTAATGAGACACTTACTGGTGTGGTTGTCTTGCATTAATGACCCTGCTGAGGATGAGATTGAAGATGTTTCTCGGTGTAATTACCAGGCTAATGGTTCCCTATGACATCACCCAAGACCAGGATGCTGCAGGCTTTGCTACAGATCACTTTTGAAGTCAGGAAGCTGCCGACAGATCGCCAGCCCAAGCACTCCTGGGTCATGTGACCTGCACCTCTCCAGATGCTGTATCTGCTGGCTTCCAGTGGACACACTCCCATGCTCACCTTTGCACCCTCATGCCAGCATTTCTGGTCAGCAGCAGAAACCTCAGTGGGGTCTGAGGAGATGGCTCAGGTCAGATCCCCAACACCCCTGTAAAAAGCACAGTGGTGTGTTCCTGCAGTCTTAGGGCTGGGGATGTGAACACAGTAAATCCCTGGAGCTTGCTGACCAGCCAGCAGCTTCATCAGCATGTCTAGCTAGACTCAGTGAGAGACCCTGTCTCAAGACAGACAGACAGATAGATAGATAGATAGATAGATAGATAGATAGATAGATAGATAAATAGATGATAGATAGATAGATGATAGATAGATGATGAGAGAGAGAGAGAGACAGACAGACAGACAGACAGAGAGATAGATAGATAGACAGATGTACAGAGTGACAGTGGAAGATGCCCAATATTAATCTTTGGCTTCCACATGCTTGCACACACACACATATGTACACATACACACTCTCACACACAAGTATGCACACGTATGCATACACACATACACACGCACACACATGCACCTGCACACATCCCCACACATGCATGCACACCAAAATGCAGTCACACACATTTGTTTACACGTACAGACACACAAACATATACACACACATTTGTGTGCACACATGCACAAACACTCACACATATACACACATGCACGTGCACACTTGTACACATATTTGTGCATGTTCAGGTGGACACACGCATGCACAGACGCATGTGCAATGCACACATGCAGAAGTTTCTGCAGCTAAGACCTTCAAAGAGCAACCTCTCAGTACTAGTGTGATCGGAATCTGGGGCTGGCGAGGTGGAGTTGCAAGAACAATCCAGAAAGGATCCTTAGAGGGAGCCCAAACCCCTTCTGTCCATCAGAGCCGGGGAGGTCCAGCAGGTGGACACCACGCTCCACTTCCGAGGACCACCAGCACTCAGCCTACCCAGGGCACCCATCTGAGCAGATGGGCTCTTAAGGAAGAACTGGCTTCCAGAACATGCCCAGCAAGGTGTTACATACACAGGCCACAAGAACTTCAGCGTGATGAGCAGCTGTCCATCCACCTTTATTCTTCAGGAAGCTTCTTTTCCTGAGTCTAACCCTGGTGACACTCCTTCTTCCTGGAACCACAGGTTTTCTAATGACTGGACAGTCTTTAATTAGGATTTACACTTCCGGCATGGGGTGTGAAAACCAGCTCAGAGAGTGGCTCCTTGAGTCAAGGGGGCATCAGGCTGAAGGGTACAGGGGAGCCAGGCCTGGGGATGGGATGACGCCTCCGGCCCCAAGGGACAGTTGAGGGAGCAGGAACCTCAGAAGGATGCAGATACCACAAAGTAGAAAACACGGCTCACAGAAGAGATTCTGAACCAAAACTCAAACGTGGGGGGAACCACGGAGTTCTCTTTCTGTGTGGGTTTGGCACTGGGCGGCATGATTGTGGCTTCACAGACATCTAGTCCTACACGGCGGAGTCTGAGGAAAGAAGCCACACATGGCATGGTGTAAGAGGCCTGGAGACTGGGATGGAGGAAGGAGAGGGGGCCAGGGGACACAGAAATTCATCCAGAGAACCTTGGCTGCATTGCTGAAGTGTCATGCAGATAATGGGGTGTGGAGACTCGTGATAAACATCTGCCTTGGGTCCGAGTCCTGGAGATCGTGTCCTAGAACGTGCACCTCTGAGGTTTGCCTGGGCCATCAGTCCCCCCTCCTGCATATCCTTCATTTAGGAGGAGCAGTCATCTCGGAGGAGGAGGAAACAGACGGTCAGACTTCCTCCTCACCCCCATTTACAGGGGAAGAACTCGGGGCCCAGGCTGAGCTTGACCGTCCCAAGATTGCACTCATCCAGGAGTCTGCTCTCCAGCTCCCAGTTCATCCCACCACGATAATACCCCTCCCCACCTTTGCCTCTGATTGTGCTAATGGTCACCCCAAAACTGAACTAGGAAGGGAATGATGTCTTAAGCCACCATTAGAAGAGTACAAAGAACCCCCCGGGCAGGGAGAGTCAATAAGGCTGGTCATAGACAAAAGAAAGATGGTTTCCGATGTGTCTGGACCTCACTAAGAGTTAAGGTGTGAGGTCACAGGCAAATCTCAGGCAGCGCATAAACCCTGCCCATCCTCTGTCCTCACACATGAAGGCCTACGGATACAGAAGAGGAAATCGGTGTCATTTTGAATAGTGACACGTAGTAGGTTCTCAACAAGGGTAGTTCACAGCACCCTGGACAAAGTAGTGAGCTCCACAGGGCAGACTCCATGCCAGCCTTAACCCTTTTAGGACCAGGTCTGGTTTAGCCTTGGCTCCCTGGCAGGTAGCTGAACTAAGCCATTGGTGTCCACAGATACCATCACTTTGACTGAGATGATCCTGCACTATGGGGAGGCAGATCCAATTCTTCTTCCCACACACAGGGCGAGAAGACAGTTCTGTGGAAGCTGGCCTAAGTCTTTCTTTCATCTCTGCCTTTTCCTTTTGAAGTTCTGGAAAGGACACAGAAGGCAGACTCCTCCCGGGCCAGCTTTGCTGGCCTGAGGTACCTGGCTCTCCGTGGTTAGATCGTCCTTTCAGACACCCTGAAGGTCATGATCCTGAGCTCTTTCTTCAGATCATCCCCTGACTTCCAAACTCCACAGATCTCGTAGCCTCTCACGGCCTCTCCTGTGCTGCACACGGGAGTGGGGGATGAGGGCAGCCCTTCATGTCTCAGCATCCAAACTGATTTTCTACAAGAAGTCCAGGGTTCGGGACCAGGAAAGCCACATTCAGTCTTTACCTTTGGGATAAAAACAGTCCCATTGTGTGACATCAGGCAAATGGCTGCAGTTCCCTCCTGGATAGTGAGGAAGTGTGTGGCTGTCTTGTAGCTTCCAGTGAGGGCTCAATGACACCTTGGGGAAGGGTCTCGAGGTTCCACCAGGAGGTGGGGGCAGCTGTGGTGTTGCCCACTACACTGGCTGCCTCCTGGCCACGCTGCATCCTAACACTGCACCAACCTTCACTCCTCCCCACTGATGCTCAGACACCCCACTGCTGCTTCTCTGCTCTCCTGACACATACCCATACACCCCAAGTTAACCCAACACAACCTTTCAGCCTCCTCTCAAATGCCACCTCTCCCAGGAACCCCACCTCAGCATCGTGGACCCTCTGGCTCCCTCTTATCCTCCCAGAGGAGTTTTCTACTTAATGTATCCAATTGGACTACTGGCCCATGAGCTCCAGAGGACCAGGCTGTGTGGACGTCAGCCCTGGACCCCCAGTGCCTGGCACTGAGTAGGTGCCCAGGAAATGCATGTCTGGCTCCCAGCCACACAATTGAAGTAGGTGGCCTTGGTGTCGGACCCTAAGCTCTGAGCTGTGGGATCTGGCCATCAGAATTACAGGCAGATGCTGCCCCCACCACATCCCCCACCTCCGCTGCCTGCCTGCCTGAATGCTATGTATTCTAGAGGCGTTACCCGGCATGTGCACCCACACCACCCCCTCAGCTCAGTCTTCCCCTCCCCAGCGTCCATTGGCATAATCACTCTCGGGCTGCCCAGAACCTGCCAAGCTTGTATTAATGTTGGCTCAGAGAGAGATTTACTTCTTCCCAGCATAGCTCAGGCTGGGGCTCGCTAGGACACCCCCACCCTTGAGCTCTTCAGCAGACACACACACACACACACACACACACACACACACACACACACAGAGCTGAGTTCTGACTAGCCTTAGGAAGAGGACACCCACTGGCCCTTTCTAACCACAAGCCATCAACCCCCGAGGCTGCTGAACTTCGGCCCCATTGGGTCTGGGAATCATTCCCTGTTCTACAAGGGCCACAGCATGAAGTACCAACCCTAGGAACACAGCTTTGTGATTTGACTGGGCCGTGCACCTCTCTATTCATACTGTGAGGATAATGTTTGTGTGGTTGTGTCAGAGGTCATAACTCCCATAAATGCTGGAAAAGGAAGAACAAGGCTGTTCCCACTCAGACAGGGAGGGACATAGAACACAGAGAGGCTGCTCCTACCTCAGTCCCAGGTGGAAATAAGTCAAGCCCAAGGCCCTGCTACTTCCAACGCAAGCCCTGTGGGTAGAGAAGCACACCTGGCCTGGCGCTGTTCACCTGCTCCCTCCTTGCCAGTGACTCTGAGCTCCAGCCCCACCCAGTTTTTCACACTACCTCTGCGTATCATGTTCCCTTTGCATGAATCTCTCTTCTACACATTCTCCACCTGGAAGACTTACGTTCCTCCACTGTGCTGGCTAGTTTCCATGGCACAGCTAGAGTCATCTGGGAAGAGGGAAGCTCAGCTGAGAAAATATCTCCACAAGATAGGCAGGCCTGTCAGTCATTTTCTTAATTAATGATGGATGGGGAGGGCCCAGCCCACTGTGGGTGGAACCATCCCTGGGAGCATGGTCCTGGAGTCTGTAAGAAAGCAGGCTGAGCAAGCCATGGGGAGCAAGCCAGTAAGCAGTACCCCTCCATGGCCTCTGCATCAGCTCCTGCCTCCAGGTTCCTGCCCTGACTTCCCTCAGTGATGGAGTGTGGCTTGAGAGTTGTAAGCTGAACTAATTCCTTTTCTTCTCAAATATGCTTTTGGTCATGGCATTTATCACAGCAACAGACTCCCTAACTAAGATGTCTGTCAAAGCCCAGACCTAAAACCCCACTTGATTAGAAAACCTTCCTTCTCTCTCCCTGTGCCCCTCAAGTCTCCCATGTTGTTGTGGAATCCCATAGAACATTCTATCTGTCATATCCCATGCCAGGCTGCCAACTGACAGTGAACCCCTTGGGGACTTTTTGCCTCTGACTCCCTAACGTCCGACCAGGGTCACACCTGTGGAAGACTAAGTCCATTTTCGGATGAATCGTTATTTGTGTCCCCAAAGCTTAATCGAAGACTAGGGCACCTAATTGCCTGGTGGATGTTTGTGAAACTAATGATTCCTTCTGGTCTTTGACTCAGGGCCCAGATCCTGCAGTGTGTGAGCACGTGAAGCACGCTCCATGCTCCCGCAGCAGGAAGCCAGGGAAGGCTTGGACATGAGCAACCACACCCCAGCACAGGTTCCGGTGTGTCCTAACTTCCATACTGACAAGTCCCAAGCTTGTTTCATCAGCTCACGAGGTGCAGGTTTGTTTCGCTTAACTGATGGTAGGTGATCCCCCCAGGCAGCTGTGGCTGGGCAGGGAAGGCACTCTGAAATCCAGCTTCCCAACGGCTCCATTGGTTTCAATAAATAGCCTCCTTGAGTCACCCAAGGCTGAGACCCGGCGAGCAGCTAGGAGAAATCACATGGATAGGGCAGGTGGATTTTAAGGGCCAGGCTAAAGACTGCCGGTATTCCACTGGCTATAGCCCAGTAACGTGACCGTGCCTAGCTGCATGGGAAGCCGGGGAATGCAGTTTAACTGCGTGCTTAGGGAAAGGCATGAGTCGGGTGATCAGTGAGCAGTGCTGCCGGCCTGTGCAACATCAGTTGACGTTGACTGTGAGCCTGTCCTGTAATGGCTGAACCAGCTCTCCAGCCCCATCAGTCAGTGCCAAGAGTCATACAGACAGTATTTTCTCTGTCAGGATTGCGGCACAGAGTTTGCTGTAGCACATTCTCAGAGAGCACCAAAGCCTCTGTGTCTTCACGTGATGCTTGGCACAGAGATGCACTCAGAAGATGGAGGGAGGGAGGGAGGGAGTCCAGGAGGGAGAGAGGGAGGGAGGGAGGGAGTCAGGGAGGGAGAGAGGGAGGGAGGGAGGGAGGGACAGGTGTATGAGTGTATGTATGTATGTACATATGGATGGATGGATGGATGGATGGATGGATGGATGGACAGGTGTATTTATGTATGTATGTATGTATATATATATGTGGATGGATGGACAGGAGGATGGATGGATGGATGGATGGATGGATGAATGGATGGATAGATACATGACAGGTATATATATATATATATATATATGTATGTATGTATATGTACAGATGGATGAATGAATATACGGACAGATGGACAGGTGTATGTATACATGTGTGTATAGATGGATGGCTGAACATATATCTATGGATCGACAGGTGTATGTATGTATGTATGTATGTATGTATATGTGAATTTGTATAGATGGATGATGGATATATCCATGGATGGACAGGAAGATAAATAAGTGGGTGGATGAATACTTGGATGAAAGAAAGAAGGAAGGGGAGGAGAGAGGGAGGGAGGGAAGGAGGGAGGGAGGCAGGGAGGGAGGGAAGGAGGGAGGGAGGGAGAAGCTGTGTTAATTCCAGATCCTAATATGACTCTTGACAGGTGTTAAGTAATTTGGATATTTCCACCACAGTGGCGCTGGCAGGCCCCTGGAGACTCAAACTCCCCAACTATGGGTTTCCATGAGATGAGCCCTTGGTCCTGCACCCACATCCACCTGACCTCATCGTTCACCAATCCTTTGACCTGACCTCCTTCCAGCTTCAAAGCCAGAATGAGGCCACCCCCATGTTTCTAGGTGGGAGGCTGAGGCCCCGAGCGGGGCTGGTGCAGAGTGGCAGCTGGGGGGGGGGGGAGGCCACGCCGGGCTCTGTCTCAAGGTCTGCTCCCTGCTTGAGTGATCAACACCATTTCCATACTATAATTACATTGCGCCATCCCCTCCCGATTTTACTGCTATCTTGTAAGCCGTCCCGGTTGTGAGTAATTTAAAGCTATATGAGATGTCAGACTCCGTGAAACAATCACCCCTCAAAGAAATATGGCCCGAGATCATAATTGATAAGTCCCATTAGGCAATGGGGCCTCTTATTTCCTCTTTGGTCTCCTCTGAGATGGCCTTGTTGATCCACCTACAGCACGCAGTACCTCCAGCAATGTGGAGAGAAAGATACAGCCGCTCAGGGGTAAGGGCCAGTGGGTCCAGGGCAGAAAACAAGAGAATGGGAAGATGGGGGACCTGGCCCTTCAGGTGCACCAGGCTCCCCCTGATTTTTGGTATGGAAATTCCTCAAGAAGAGCTTGGGGCCACCAGCATGCAAATCAGAGCCTTTGGGTTTGTTCTGTGGTGCTTGGCTGGGACAAAAGGTAAAATTCATAGCTGGCTCTTAGGCCTGCAAGAGCATCCCCTGTGTCAGGCCCCATGGTGCTGTGGGTGATCCTGGAGGCTAGCACCCTAGCAAAGGTGTTCCCTCCCCAGCTGCTACTTCCTCCTCCTCTCCTCTGTCCTGGCATGTGAGCTGGATGAAGATGTATTGGAACCATCACCACGGACTGGCCTGCTCACACATCTTCTCCCTTCTTGTCCCGTCCAATCACCTGCCATTCCTCACTCTGGGATCAATTAGGAAAACATGCCAGGGGCGGGGCGGGGTGGGGCGGGGCTAAGAGAAAGCAGCAGAGCTGGGGAGAAGATGGTGGGATCCTAGACCTTGAGTGTGGCCAGTGCGCTGAGCTACGCTGAGCAAGTCTCCTCCCCTCTCTGAACCTTGATTTTGTCGACTTAAAAATCCTTTTAAAATGAGATGCTGGCGTCTAAGTCCGGGCGATCCCTGGAAAGCAGTTCATAGCTCCGCTCACACATTCTGAGCACCAGTGCCGATCTCATGTTCCCACGTGGCCTCTGACAGCAGGAGCTGAGGAGTTTTGCCCCCTCCCTTTTTTTTAATTTTAGTTTTGTTTTTCTCTCTGTGTATCCCAGGCTGGCCTCAAACTTGTGATCTTTCTGTCTCAGACTTGCAAGTGCTAGAATGATGGAGAAGTGTCACCATGCCCAAATTCTACTCTCTTGGTAAACTATGAGGACACCCCAGCTAAACACAGTCCCCACCACTCCCAACAGCTGTGCCACTGTTCCTTTGCTCATGTTCTGGGAAGACCCTCGTAGGCTCACATGGCTGCAACTTCTGGATATGAAAACACACACACACACCGCCATCTCATCCCCTGGAGTGGGTTCAGCACCACGGACAGTTCACCACAGAGCTTCCCCAGCCTTGTGAGTCTCCCCCCCCAACACACACACACACACACACACACACACACACACACACACACAACCTGCCAGGGTGCCCTGAATTCCCATTTCCTCCTCAGCTCTCATGCCAAGCCTCCATTTCTGTTCCAGGGGCCTGATTGATTTATTTGTGATTCTGTCCTTCCTTGTGATTTGGTTTGGGAGGGGAAAGAAGAACAGGTGAGTCTTTCCTGGCAAGACATGTCAAAACTGCCTGTCTGCCTGTTGGGTGCAACCGCTGCCTCCCAAACACCAGCACCCCTGTTGACATTGTTGACTTCTGCTGTGTGCATTCGCTCTTTAATATCTGTTTTTCCTTCCCAAGTTTGCCGAGTGATTGAGCGGCCCCTCCTTGCTTCTCTGAGATGCATCATAAGGCCTCCTTCAGGAATGATTTGGCCAGAATGAGGAGCCTAGATAAATGAATGCTGCCAAGGCTCTCCAAGCTCTTTCTCCCGGGATCTCATTGCCAGGTCCCCATGGTTCTGGGCTTTCTTTGGAGTTCTGGGCTTTCCAGGAGATTAGCCTGTGAGTCCACTTCCAACTTCCTGTGACCACTAGGCAAGACAATAACAGCCCCGTGCTCTCCAAAGCCCACTTAGTCCCCACCAACACCAGTGTTCTGTTAGATGCCAGGGCACAGGAACAAGAGAAACATCTAGGGCTGGACCGGCTCAGCGGGAGGGAGTCCACCTACCATGCGCAAGGCCCTAAGTTCAATCCCCAACACCAGACACTAAGCATCTCCTTGGACAACATGGCAATACAGACACTGCTGTGATCCCACTGCCGGGGAGGTGAGTGCAGATACATCATGGCTTTCACTGGCCAGCCAGCCTAGCCTACCCAATGAGTTCCAGGACTGTCTCAAAAACACAGGTTGGTGGTACCTGAGAAATGACACCCGAGGAGTCCCCTGGTCTCCACATACATGCATGCCCACATGTGTATACACACACACACACACACACACACACACACACACACACACACACACACACACTAAAAACAAATTAAAGAGCTAATTTTTTGAAGGACTGTTATAAAATGGTACATGTCACCCACCTTACAACAACCAAGCCAAGCAAGCTCTACATGGGGGTCAGATATGGCACCCAAGGGTGTTGCTCGCTCACTTCAGCTGGCACCCAGGTGGATCCCCCCTCAAATGAGTGCTCACTGCAGCATGGCTGGCCTACGAGTGCTCCATACATGTTCCACACTTTTCATATCCACATCCCAGACTTGAACACTCAAACTTCAGAGGGGAGCACTGCCCTGTGGGATTTCCTGGGGGCTTAGGCAGGGTGGGCAGCAGATGGCTTTGACTCTGGGCATGATCCAGTCCAAGGCAGGATGTCTCTGACATACACAGACACAAACCTTTGTGCTCTGCTTCCTGGGACAAGGGGTTCACATACTCGACAACCGTTAAAGTTATTGTCCCGCACAAGCCTTCTCACACCGAGTGTTCATTGAACCTTGCGGCCTTCTCTGTGTATAAGGGAACTGAGGCCTAGGGTGGGAAAAGACCTTCCCCAGAACACACTGAGGTAGAGCTGGGTCCAGTATCCAGGTTTGAACTTTCAAATTCTCCACCTCAGGAAACCAGGCCACTTCCCAGTCACCAAATAGGCGCCTCTCCCATTTTGTCCCAAGCTCTCAGGCCTGACAGATAAGAGCATGCATCCCTTTGAGCCACCTGCTTGTTCTCTGGGACTTTATGTAAAGACACAGAAAGTGTCAGCTTGGACCCGAGCCAGGAAGGGCTGTGACATTATCCTTAGGGTATCCTCTGCAAATGCTCCATGCCAGCTCCCTCTGGGAAGAGGAGTACCAAGCCCTGGCCATGGGGCAGCCCAAGTCTGTCCATCCCATCCCCTGCCCTCAGGCCCATTTCATCTGGCGCCTGTCCCCAGGTGCACGCTATTGGTTGTCCTTGCTAACCCAGGACCAAAGCTTCAGCTCTCTGGGGACATGGGACAGAGGGCCAGCCACGGTGTGAGAAAGCTCACGGGCACATCCAACAACTTCAGAGCTTCAAGGAAAGAGAATGAGCAAAGATCAAGAAGCACATGGAAATGCCTTCCTGCCAAGCATCCTGGGGCTTTGCAAATCAAAACCACAGTGTAATGCAGACCTAAGGCCAACAAGAAGGAGAGAAAATGCCAGCAAGGACACATCACGCCAATACGTGCAGCCTTCCGGTGGGAGTGCTAATTGGTACAACCAGTTTGAAAAGCTGCTTCTCCGAATCTATAAAAGCCGAACATATGGGCTGGGAGATGGCTCAGTGGGCAGAGTACTCATGGCACAAGCGTGAGTTTATATTCACAGAACCCACGTCAATGCTGGGTGGGCATGGTGGCCCGCCTGTAATTCTAGCACTTAGAATTCCAAGATGGGGTCCCCTGAACAAGCTGCCTAGCTAGACGCCTAGCCGAATCGGCAAGCTCTTGGTTCAAGTGAGAGACCTGCCTTAATGAGCAAGGTAGGGAGTGATCTAGGAAGACTCCCAAAGTCAGCTTCAGGCCTCTACATACACACATGTGCACCCACACACGTGTGAACACCCTTACACATGCACACACACACGTTTAAAAAAATATGCATGCCCCATGACTCCCTAGCTCGCTCCTAAGTTGCAACCAGTGGAAATGTGTGCATATGTTCACCAGAAGGTGCATGCTGCAACTTCACTCATGATGGCCAGAAATGGCAACGAGCCTCCAGGGACAGCATAGTAAGCTGAGTCCCAGGCACTCGCATTCACACTGGGATTCTAGGCCACGATGGGATGCAGGATGTGTCACTGCAGGAGTGTGGGAGCTCTCAGAACTATCACAGGAGGAGACAGACCGGGGAGCGTAGCTGTCAAAAACAGCAGGGCCCACGGGGTCCCTGGGCAGTGGCTGCAGGAGGCATTGGGGACTTCCTTCATCTTTTAAAACTGACCAAGCTGTGCCCTGCACTTCGCACCAGCATCCTTTGCACCTACTGGCATTCCCATGGTTAAAAACTAACACGCGACCATGCCTAGCTGCAAAGGCCCCTGGGAAATGCAATTCCTAGCAAGGTGAAGTCTTCCCAAGATTCATTTCTTAACAACAGGAATTGGCGGGTGTGGTGGTGAATATGGATCATGAGCTCACCAGGATCTAGTTCTAGACTCATTGGGAGACAAACTCTGGGCATGCCTCTGAAGGAACTTGAAGAATTGGTTGGCTGAGGTGGGAAGAGCTGTCCTAAATGACGTCATCTTAGGGGCTGGGGTCCTTATTCTGTTTGTTGAATTCTCCTTTGTTTCCACAGCACAATGTGACCGTGCACCTCACACTCCTGGCATCATGCATCCCCCACAGTGACAGACTACACTTTCAAATGACAAGCCAAGATAAACTTGTCTCCCCTGCTTTTGTTTTGTTAGAGCGACGAAAAGGTCACTAATAGAGACGATTAGAACCAAGGAGTGGGACCCACCTAACCGGCCTGTGGTGGGAAGGTGGAAGAGTCTGGAGACCTGAGCTAGGAAAACCCTCAAGAGAAAGGCTGTGGTGGAGAAAGGCACATTCATCTTCCTCAGAGTCAGCCGATGCTTGAGACTTTGAGCCTTGTGAGTTTCTTCTACAACCATTCAACTCTGTTGTTGTCAACAAACAAGCAGTCACAGACCACAGGTGATAAGCCATGTTCCTGGGCTCCAGACACACTATCCACTGTCAGATGGCCGGCAGTACTGGTTGGCTTGAGAGATGGAAGTATCCAACACCTTCTTGAGGAAGGAAACCCCATCTCTACCATAAGGACATTCGAGACAGGAAAGAGAGGAAAGTGGGGAAATCTTCCTTTCAGAGCGGCAGTGAAAATTTCACCATCTCACCCTTATTTTGGTATCTAGAACCTGGTCTATGGCTACACATAGCTGCAAAGGCACCTGGGAAATGTAGTCCCTAGCCAAGCAGCAGTCCTGTGCCTGCTAAGCCCCAGAGGATCCTACTTCCCAAAGAAAGAAGAGGAAGCTGGATTAGCCAGGGACCCTTACAGTCATGAGAATAGTCCCCAAGCCTACGGGAAGCTCCTCTCTGTCTCTTCCAAGCTATTGTCCAACCATCGTCAATGATACGGATGTGACTGAGTTGCTCTTGTGCCAAAGATCCTCCCAAGGTTTCAAGTGGCTTCTGGAATCATAGTCCAGAAGCCCTCACTGATCCCTACTGTGTACCAGGTAATGGGCTAGTGGCTGAGGTTAAGGAAAACAGGAAAGCAGGTCCCTGGCTTCAAGGAACAGTTTAGTCTAGGAGGGACCAGCTAAGGACCAGTCTCCAGTCCCCAGTGACTTGAGCTTTCCCTCATCCCAACCAAGGGGTGGAGGAGGGAGCACAGGGAAGGGGAGGTGACTTAGAGTCTCCCCTGGGTCCCAAAGCCTTCCATTTCCCATCCCATTGCAGCCCCAGATTTTGACCACTGGAAAGAAGAATTTGTGATGTTTCTACTGGCATTCTTAGGTCTGAGAAAAAACCTATAAGCTGGGTGTTCCTTCTTTTCCACGGTCCACCCTCAACATGCTTGCTTCCTACACTTCCCATGCTGTATTTATTTTGTCTGTTTAATGATGAGAGAGCTCACATCCCCTTTCTTGCCCTTAAGCTTCTGAATTTTTAATCAAGCAACATAAACTTAATTTTTTTTTTGGTCTCCCAAATATGAAAGGTCTTAGGTCCTGACAGGAAGATGACTGACTGATGAATTATGCAGGCAGTGAGCACCCATCCAACTTCAGTGGTGTGCTGGGTTATAATTGCACAAACTCGTGCATCCCCAGATCTGGGAAACGTGGTTTTACACTTCCTCAGACTTTGTTAGCAAAGTGTGACAGCAGACTTAACAAGTGGAGAGAAACCGGAAAATGAGATGGGTTTTTCCAGAAACAGTATGGCTGGGATGCCCATCTCCTGATGGCCCTTGTGAGTGTGGACCCGGCTTGGTTGTCCACAATTGGCAGGAGGTACTGGTGTTGGCTTCGTGGTCATGAAAAGACAGAGAGCAGTGAGTCAAAGCCTCAACTCTGCGCATTACCTGCTAACAACACTGAATGAATTCTCTGGGCTTTATTTCCTCGTACATAAAACGCAAAGAACATACACAGGATTGTTGTAAGAGGCCCGTAGTGATGGTGCACGTAAGGTGAGCAAGGTGACGCCTGTGTAGTGAGCAACAAAAGGTCAAGACAGAGTATCATCACTACCTCTGCCAGCACCATCACCATGACCTCCATCATCACCATCATCATCATCATCACCACCACCACCATAATCACCATTACCACTACCATCATCACCGTCATCACCATCACCACCACTACCATCATCACCATCACTACCGTCATCACCATCACCACCACCATCACCATCACCACCACCATCACCACCATCTCTTCCTCTCTCAGAGCCATCACCATCCTCCATGCTCATCAGTATCTGGAGCTATCTAAGCTTGAAGCTCAGATGTACAAACCATTACTCTGAGCTTCCTTGCTAACTGCCCACCCTGGTCTTGAATTACTCTAACACCCACAAGAAAGCTGACCGTGAACCCTCGCTTCTCTAGTCAGTCAACGTTTATTGGAGCCTCTGTGTGGGGGACACTCGGGAGCTCCCTGCAGCAGATATGGAGCCCATCCTTACCCTCAGGAAGCTCATATGCTGGGGGGAGCCCATGAGTAAACAATCAAACCAGGAAATCAATGTCCTAATTACAGGTTGCTGTGTTATTTAATTACAGAGAGTGATTAATGGCTTCTGGATGGGCAGGAGCTTTTCAGAATGTGCAGTACCTTCAGGGTGACAGGCATACTGAGTTCTTAAATCAACAAAACATTGGCGTGAAGTCAAACAGTCCCTCTGCGGGTGAAGAAGAGGCTCCTTGGCTCACCCCACTGCACTCCCCTGCAGCTGGCTGCTGGGCTGGGGATAGATGCGGGGGTGGGTGAGAATCTGCATGCATAGGCTGCCTTACCTGATGCTCAAGGCAGGTAAGAACTAGGTTTGCAGGCAGGGAAGTCTCAAGAGCAGCCCAGCTGGGACAAGTGTAGGAGGGGAACATACTGTGAGGGCCTCTAGTGTGAGCATCCTACCCTTCAGGCTCCCTTCCCTACTCCGAGGGGCTTGTTTGTAGTTTGGGTCTGGTGAGCAGTTGCTGTCTTTAACACATACACTTGAACACATAAACGCAAACACAGGCACACAAAGAGACATGACACATAGATACGCAAACACACGGAGAGACACACAGATATGTAAACACAAACACACCCAGACACAGAAACACATACACTACACATAGATACACAGACACACAGACACGCACAGAGATACACACACATACAAGCAGACACACACATACATCAGACACATCACACACATATCTCATACAGAGACGTACATATCATATAACACACACACACACACACTGCACCATCAGGCCCCTCCTCCAGATGGGAAGGAGAATCCCCTGGCCCTGGCCCTCCATCCTGACCAACAATGGTCAGGGTTTTTTAATCATAGCTCAGCTCTGAACCTCCGTGTCCTCGTCCACCAGCAGAGCCAGAGGCTCCTATCATCAAGCACCCTGTGGTCAGGGGACCCGTGCTCTCAGGCTGCACACAGCCAATCACTGCCCTTGTGTAGCAGGAATCTTAGATGGTCTTATTAATAAAACAAACCCAGAGCCAAGTATTGGGGTGAAGCTGGAAGATCAGAGAGACAGAACAAGCCACAGCTAACCTCACTTGGCCAACTTCTCAGCTGGTCTTGTTTCCTCAGACTGGAAGCCTCTGTGTCCTCATATCCGAATGGCTCTCAGCTGAACTGTGGTGCTTGAAAGCCTGAAAGCTTAACCAGCTAAAAGCTGCTAGCCAAATGCTTCTAGTTTCTGGTCCTCATGCCTTGAGTCACCATGCTTGGCTGTATCCTTGAACAGATGGATTTCTGCCTCTGGAATGCTAGGATTAAAGGTGTGTGCTACCATTGCCTAACCTCTATGTTTAATATTGTGGCTGTTCTGTCTCTGACCCCAGATAAGTTTATTAGGGTGCACAATATTTTGGGAAACACAATACCACCTCACCCTTGGTAGGTGCACTTTCAGCATACAGTCAGATTACAGGCAGAGAGAGCTAATCGGGACATGACAGCTTCCTTTGTATAAATAAATGGAGTCTCAGGCTAGTGAGATGGCTGTGGGTAAAGGCACTAGCTGCCAAGACCGATGACCTGAGTTCCCAGGATCCAAGTGGTGGAGACAGAGAATCAGCTCCTGCAAGTTGCCTTCTGACCTCTATACAAGTGTCTCTCCCCAACACACTAAACAAGTAACAAATGTATAAAAGAAAATTAAGAAGAAACTGTATCTCCAATCCTCTCCTAAGGAAGAAACTTGCCTTCACTGTCTTTCCAAGAGGTCCATGGCGGTGGGGGTGGGGTGGAGTGGGGCGGGGTGGTTGGGATCCCCATGGCAGTGGGGGTGATGTGGAGTGGGGTGGGGTGGTCAGGATCCCATGTGAGCCTAAGCTTGGAATTTCCCATGCCTTATTTATTTGTCACATGTCCAGTGGGACTTCTCCCTGAGGCCTCCCTAGATTAAATCGGATGTTTGGTCAACTCTCCAAGCCCTGCAATGTTGATATTCACAGGACACCTTGAGGACAAACAGAAAGAAAAGATTATGGTTTAATAGCGATGCATTTGTGTGTCAACTTGGTGAGGGGTCAATTATGTTAGTGGGTTTTTTTGTCAACCCGACACAAGCTGGACTCATCTGGGAAAAGGTATCTCAGTGGAGAAAATGCCTCTATCAGGTTGCCTGTGGGCAGTTCAAAGGGCATTTTCTTGACTGATGTAGGGGGCCCAGCCCATGGTGGGTGGAGCCATCCCTGGGCTGGTGGTCTTGGTTCTATAAGAAAGCAGGCTGCGCAAGCCGTGGGGAACAAGCCAGTAAGCAGTACCCCTCCATGGCCTCTGCATCAGCTCCTGCCTCGAGTTCCTGCCTGACTTCCCTCTATGGTAGAGCGTGACTGGAACATATAAGCTGCCATAAACCCTTTCCTCCTCAAGCTGCTTTTGGTCCTGGTGTTTATCATGGCAATAGAAAGCAAACTGAGACAAAAGGCCACGCCCACCCCTCATTCCACATCTGGATCAGCATCCTGGCCCACCACCAATGTGAACCATCTACCCCCTACCCCACCTGTCGCTGAGTGACTTTCCTGGAGTCTTTTTTTACTCACTCCATCAGGGGAGAGCTATTGACCACAGAAAAGCTCTTCTCCGGCCCAGCTGGTGAGCCAAAGAGTTTATCAGGGTCACTTACGGGAGCATCCGTAAGTGATAAAGCACCATACAGCTTTGCCCGGCATGGGTGAGGACTCACAAAAGCTGTGTGACTGAGGCACCCTGAACAATGTCCATGGAACCGTCCCCTCTCCCACAGCAGTAGTTCACATAGCCTGGGATGGGGCCTCTGAGCCTGGCAGCTCCGTGAGATTTCCTTGTGGGTTCGTGGACTCTTGAGTCTCCTGAGCCCCCAACCAGCTCCAAGGGAGCCCCCAACCCCAGTTCTGGTCTAGAGCAAATGCCTGCGTGCAGCTTGCTCCCCTGGCCTTGCCCTGATCCCAGCTGCCTACCATGACTGACTGAAAGCTCCGAGAGGGAGCCCAAACCACTCTTTCCTTCCTTAAGTTGCTCCTGTGAGACTCTGTGGCCACAGTGACACAAAGTAACCACCACATCCGGAAACTCTTCAGATGAAACAAAACCCAATGATGGTAGCCATTGTCTCGAGACCTCAGAGCCTTAAATTCCCCGCGTGAGGTGGTTCCCCATGAGTTCCCTACATACAGGCAATGTCCCTGACTGCCCTGATCCCAGCCTCTGATCCTCTAGCCTGGGGTCCCTGAGGCTCACATACTTGGAGAAACCCTGCTCCCTGGGAATAAGTAGAGAATTGCGGGTGGCCTGTGGTGGGGACGCCCGGAGGGACCCTAGGTCCCAGTTGCCTCTTGGAGGAGGGATGGAACCAGGGTCTCCTTCTTAAGCTAGTTGAATTCTCCTCCCGGGAAAGGAGAGGATGAGAGGAGATGTAGAAGGAAGGGGAGGGAATTGCAGAAGCAGAGAGGAGGGGGTGAACACTGAGAAACAGAAAGAGGGTGAAAGGGACATCCCACCAGGGATCCTCACAGCCTGAGCATCCTCCACCCCAAGTTCAGGATTATCACTGCAGGAAGAAAAAAAAAAGACTAAATGAGGCTGTGCCTGAAGCAGCAGCAGCAGTGGTTGAGTGAGTCAGGTATTTGCCCCAAACGAAGGACCAATTATTAGGATACTTAGCACTGAGATACAGTGAATACTGTTTCCACTAAAAAAATATTAAAGCTAATTCTCTTGAAGAGGCGATGGGGAGAGGACCTGGGAGGGGGCGTGGGGGAGTGGGGCTTGGTTTGAATCCAGGGAAGAGACTGAATAAGACTAAGACAGGGATCTGGGGGTGAGGCTCCCCATCTGGACCTGGATAATCAAGTCAGTCAGCCTTCGATGGCTGGGAGCCACACATCTTACTTGGCAGACGTCACTGGACAATATCACAGAGCTGATTAAACAAGAACTCAGAGTGGCTTTTTTACAGCCTGGGACCAGCCAGAGTGTGGTGGGCAGGATGAGTAACACTTCACTGACCCGTCTCCTTCCCCTGCTCTAACAGCTGAGCGTGCAAGGCACTGTGAGCCTTCAGGGAGCAGGCAGGAAAGGGCCCTTTTCTCTAGGGGACCAGCCCCTCCCTGACTCTCCAGGCCCTCCCCAGGCCTCACTGGGGCATTGTGAAGTGTCCTGGAGGGCTTGAATCATGTCCCCTCTCTGATATTTTAATTCCATACTAGAGAAAATAAGGACCTAGAGTTTTTATCAGCGAGGACAATTTGTGTCATACATACCATTTCAGCTTCTCCCTCGCCCAAAGCAGACATTACTAGTTGATCACTGATATTCTCCCCCTCTATGACCATGATGGGAAGTTTCCATGTCTTCCCAGTCCAACAATTCAAGTAACCAGTACTGAGAAATGCAGAATTGGCATGCAAAACGAAACCTGTCCACCCCTCCTCGATGCAATATGCTGGGAGGGTTTTTCACCTGATTTTGAGTTGTGTTGATAAGGAAACTCCATGCTTTGTTGTCCTCCAGCTCTGGTCTGCCACATCCTCCACTGTGTCCCCAGTACCAGAATGCTCACTCACCATGGAGAAGGAAGGGGAGAAGGGGAGGAGGCCCCACAGATGCCCCTTTACTGCCCTCACACCATGAGTCTGCATGTCAACCCAGGGCTGGGTGCACACAGTGCACACAATACACACAGTGCCCACAGTACATGGGCCGCTCCACTCTCCCTCTTCCTCTCCCTCTCTCCTGCTTGGACACAATTATGTTAAAAGAGCAATTAGCGACCTCTTAAGCCTGATGGCCTACTCCCCCATTAATCTCTTGCAATTATAAACCCCAAATCTTCACAACAATTGGTCCCAGATGCCCACTAGAGGGAAGGCTAATCGCCTCCTTCCCAGCTGAAGCCAGCTGTTCCACTGCAGTTTCTGGGTCAGGGAGAGAGATTAGAGGTCACACGTGGCCAAATGGCCAGACCCCAGGGTGGAGGGCCTGCAGAGGGAAGGGGGAGAGGCACCCTGCAGGGCCCGGAGCACCCTGGGAAGGCATCTCCCCTCCTTCCCTTGGCTGCCTGCACACCCCAGCCTGCAGTCAGCCTGGGCTTGCATCTCCCTGCACTCCAAGCCACTCTGATTCCTCATTATGAACACACGCTAATTACTGCAGATAATTAGCTCTTCACAGCCACCCCGGCCGAGGCGCTCCTCCACACAAAGCGGCTCGGGAGGCCGTGGACATGGCCGACTGCCTCTGGGCCACAGCCGCCGCCACCAGAACACCCTGCCAGCTGACCCCAGGTTGGGGGAGGACAGGACTACTAAGGTGGAGGCCTAGGTCAATGGCACTTATGGCGCACAGCCCCTGCTGCTACGGGCACCAGTGACTCAGACCTCAGCACTGCAGCTAATTAAATCAATATGAGATAATGAACGGCAATTAGAGGTCCAGCTAGGCACATCTTCTCTTGTAAATACTGTTTCTCTCCCAACGGGGAGCTCTTTCTTAATAATCTGTTTGTGTTTCATTTCCAGGAACTGTAATTCCCCTAAGAAGCTCCTGGGGAAGTGATTTGTTTGTCTATATAACCACGAAACCGTTCCTCTGGACTCGCCACCGCCACGCGTAGAGAATCTGCTTCACTCTTTCTGTTTTCAGTTTGTTTGTTTGTTTGTTTGTTTGTTTGTGTTTCTGACTGGAGCACAGGCAGAGTCTCGGCCCTCAGAGGAAACAGCAATAAATCCTCGAAGAGGTCAGAGGGCTGGAGGCAGCCTGAGGACTCCCACTGCACAGATGGGAAAACTGAGCCCGTCAGCCGAGCTCCTCTGCCATTCAGACCTCTCACCCCCTATGTGGTACCCTGGCGCAGGCTGCGGAGGGCATGATAAGAAGCCTCTGGCCTCCAGGAGCTTGCAGATTTGTCTAGAAAGACAGACTCGGGCACATAACAATTAGAGAGCAATTAAGCGCCTAATTATGTGGTACCAACAAGCTCAGGGTTCAGCGAGGGTTTGGGGACCTGGGAAAAGCAGCAGCATCAGGGCACGCGCCTCCTCACTCTCGCTGTTTCCCATCAGCCCCTGCTTTCCGAGCTCTGGGTTTTTATTTATTCATTTAGGGGTTCCACGGCACCCTAAAGTCAATGTGTCCGAAGTAGGGAGTATCATACCTCCCCAGCCCACCTGCTCCTCGGTTCTTTTCCCTTAGAGAATCATTTGTAGCCACAGCAGAATATTATTCAGGCCTCAAGAATGAAACTGTGTTACTTCCAGGAAAACGGATGGGAATAGACATCATCGTGTTAAGTGGAATAAGCCAGCTCAAAAAGACAAACACCGTGTGTTCTCTCAGAGAGACTGAGTTTACACAAACACACACACACACACACACACACACACACACACACACACACACACACACACCCCTATACCATGAAAGAAGAGAAAGACCATGTGGAGGGAGCGAGAGATCAAAAGGGAAGGACAGGAGAGAGTGATGGGCAGAGGAAGGCAGACATCACACATTTGCTCTCACAAAGACTCTAGACTTAAGCATAGATAAAGAAGTGAAATGAAAACCGAAGGGGAGCCATGGGGGAGGGGACTGGCTTGGAGAGGAGGAGGGAGGCAATGGGTGTGGGGGGGACAGCAGCAAGACAAGACGATACCTCTGTGTGATGATGTCATAGTTAAAACCAGTGATGTGTATGCAAACTGAAATTTAGTGAGGAAAAGCATCGTGCTAGTGTGAACCTTCCTCACAAGGCCCCCATCCTGCCTGGCTGGACCAAGCAGCACCAAGGCCTGAACTGGCCCTGAGACCACCCCAGCTCCCCAGCAAACCCTATGTAGGGTGAAAAGTCCCGAAGATGCAACACACCCCATCCCAGGACTCAATCCAAGTTCATGAAACAGTTCAGAGCAAGGTCAGACACGGGGAAAACACCACCGGCTCCCATCTCCTTCCCATGAGGGATACAGGCTATGGCGAGGAACTTCCCTGTGGCTTTAGGAAACTTGGAGCCCTCAGACATGGCCACACCTGTAAATGGTATCATTTCATCTGCCCTGTCCATGAGAAAGGTGTGTAAGCCCTGCACTGTAGACCAGGGGTCTGCAGCTCAGAGAAGGGACCTGACAGGAACTGACAGAGTCCAGTTCAAACTACAGTATCCACCCTCATGGCCTTCATGGGCTCACACTCCCTCCGTGTCTCTCTCTCTCTCTCTCTCTCTCTCTCTCTCTCTCTC
>CABHPH010131705.1:0-24548 GCA_902168325.1 Peromyscus nudipes | reverse complement strand
GGGGGGGGGGGCGGGCAGGCTTCTTGATTTCAAAAATCTCATGGCATCATTCCCAGTGTGCTCTCTCTGCCTCCTACTTGCGGATCAAGATGTGAACTCTCAGCCACCATGACTCTAACCATCTGAAACTGTAAGTCCAATTAAACACTTTCTTTTATATGTTGCCTTTGTCATGGTGTTTTGTCACAACAATAGAAAAATAACTAATCAAAACACAAGAGACCTAAGTTAAGTATTTAAGATTTGTAACTAGGCTTTATTTTATCCATTCTTTGATTCCCACAATATTCCTTTTTTTAAAAAAGCAATATAATAGAATATATGGAATCAGACAAGTATGGACACACTATGAACTCAAGGTTTAACATTTAGTGATCTGACAGTATTTTCTTAGAATCCAGCTCTAAGGGGAGTAATCTATCCCTATTTACCTAACTTCGTATGCATTTGAGTTTCAGATCCCTGAATCCCCCATGGATGCATTGTTGAGAAGCTAAGTACCAAAGTGACTGGTTTATAACTTGGCAACTACAGTGAAAACCACCCTAATGGCCCCAATCCATAACAGCTGAAAACCGTTTTCCCCAAAAAAGCAGTATCACTTCTCCCATTAAATGCTTGAGAAAGATTAGCAGGTGCCTTAAACACACACACACACACACACACACACACACACAAGAAAATTCCAAAGTTTCCTTTATTCTTACTCAGCATTAACTTCCAATTGAGTTTCTAGGCGTCTAGGTTGGCTAATTCAACTTGAAAAACTAACAGATGCACATTGTTTAAAATATATACCAACTGCCCAAAGGAAAAAAAAAAGGTTAAGTCCACATTTTTCATTTCTGAAGGAGCCAAGATTTCCCCCATTACACTGTTTATCTAAAAATAAAACGAAACAAAAAAAAAAAAACCCACAAAAACAAAAAACCCTCCCAAGGTGATAGGTATGGTAGTACACACTGTAATCCCAACACCCAGAAGGCAGAGGCAGGAGGAAAATTTTAAATTGGAGGTCAGCCTGGGCTATAGTGCTGAGATTCTGTGGTAATAAAAACAAACGAACAACCCACCCCCCCCAAGAACAAAAAACCCCAAAACCAAAAACTCCCAGACTCTCCAGTAGCAGGGATAAACGCTGAGCTCAAATGGGTACTTGCTAAGCTGGGCAGAGTGGCACATGCCTGTCATTCTAGCACTTGAGAGGCAGAGGCAAGATGATCAGCAGTTCAAAGCCATCCTTGGCTACCTAAGTTCTAGACTCAGACTCACCTGGGCTACAAAAGATCGTGTCTTTAAAAGAACCAAAAAGAAAAAAAATTAGCTGCCGCTCTCTGCATTTTCAGCTATCCTGTATAAAAGAGACCTTGTAACAAGTCCCAGCAGGCCATCCAAATTCAAGGTCAACTACAAATACCCTATAAAGTTACACTAAGCTATTTATTCCCAACTGTCATATGTGGTCTGGGTGACACTGGGAATTAGGACTTCAAATATGATATATGGGGACTGGCTGCCCCAAACTGCAGGTGGGGAAGGGCTCTCTTCTAGTGACGGCTGGTTTCTAGAAGAAATTAGGACCACAATGGTGAATGACACAACAGCCCTCTAAAAGGACCATTGCTAGGCATTACTGCTGTTAAAGTATGGTTCAGAAGCACAGCACTAAATGCCACTTCTGGTCATGGATACTACATAATTCTGAGACCAGAATAAGAAAATTGTACAGAGAGAGGTAGCTGGATGTTGCTCTGGTCCTAGATAATCTTACTGAGTCTTATCATTCTCTTCTGTGAAATAGCAATCTTTACTCCACTTGTTTGAGAGTAAGTGCTTTGAAGATGGAAGTGACAGGTTACACTATAGATGGGGTAAGACAACTGTCCTAGAGTCTGGACTTGGTTATCGTATCATTAACAATATCGTATCATTAACAAGTATCTTCAGCTTTGAGACTGCTTTACAGCGACCATCAGCTTCTACATCAAAGTAAGGTGAAGTACTTTTGAGGCTGAGAATAATGTTTTAAATATAGTATTAAAAAAAAAATTGACATTCCAGGAGCTGAGCATCTATCTAGATGTGTATCACTATTACAACACAAACAATCTAAATTCAGTGTTTGCGATTTGGAAACCAGAAAGCTTTTGGAAGTACTTCTGAAAGTTACATTAGCCAAATTAAATGATGGGGATGGTCTCATTCACAGTTCCCTACCTAGGACCTGAACCAATTCTTGACAGTTTATATTAAATAGGAACAGTGAATAAGGCACATTATACAGGTGGCTGTTATCCACCTAAGTCATCTGTTTTCAGCTATAAAAATAAACATAAGTAACTAATGGAATAACAAAATAAACGTTTATTTTATTAGAATTAGGAATGTTCTTTCCCTCTGGGCAACCTGAACAGTCCAGTTACAATGAAAATCTAAGAACAGTTATTTCCACAGCACAAGGTGCTCTATGCACAAAATTACAGGGTTAGGAGCATTTAATCAATTTATCGATCTGATTGTCTCACCAACCCACCCCATCCCATCCCCCAAGTGCTCTATATCGGGATATGTGGCTAAAATAATGTTACATTAAGTCCTTTTACTCTCTTGTTCTAAGTTTCAACTCCTAATCACAGGTGAACCACACATTACACTGCAGATTCAACCATTTCAAACCAAGTCAATCAGTCTTGGATCTATTGGTATGTATGTATACACGTGTGTCTTTAATATATTTATTTAAACACACATAAAACATATACAATCTGAGTTGCAGCAAATTACAAAGAATTTAGAGTCTGGTGATGTTATATGCTACTCCATTTACCACAATAGTATGTCTCCTGAGCTTTGGATCAAAATTTTATTGTAAATCATTAAAAGTTCACCTGCTGCTCAATGAATTGCTCAAATGAAGCATGTGCCTAGAATGTAACTGACCTCAAAACACAAGGAGACCCTGGTGCTTATTGTAAGGAGAGCCCTCTGAGAGACTTAGGGAGGTCAAATAGGAAAGCTGTCGAACAGTATGGCTTGCCTATCCCAGCTGGGGGCACTGAAGCTACTAACAAAAGCAGTTAAATTCTTGAAACTGTTAGATGTGGAGACAGTTGTTAAAAGCTTGGATGTAGCAGAAAGGCCAATTCACCTTGATCCACACAGATTATGAGTGCAATACCCTCAAGTCCCATGTGAGCACTGGGACTAGAAAGTGTCACCAACTGCACTATCCCTCCATGGGTGGGGACTGGGACTATAAGGTGCATACACTCTTTTGTATACTTGTTGCACGGGCAGGGCGTGAAGAGGACTTCTGATACTCAGACCTAGATACTGCGAAGTTAACTGTTTTTAAACACCACATACACAAAGCATTTTAAGGGACCATATATCTATGTGACAATTCTGGTTGCTTTTCAAAGTCACCAGGAAAAGGAACTTACTTTGAGCTTTCTTTGAAATCTCGTTGGTTTTGATAAATGTTGTTTTTTTTTTCTTTTCTTTTTTTTTTTTTTTTAAAGACTGATGCAATTATTTAAAATAAAGTCAAATGGATAATGGGGGAAAGACAGGGCAAAGAGAAAATGGAAAAGCAGACCCAAGTTCAGATTTGCACCTGAGGTGACAAGGGAAGGGAAGAAAAAAGACAGAAGTAAAGTTGATCCTAAAGCGACAAGTGGTTTAAGGAAGCAGCATAGCACACTCAGCAAACATTCACTGATTTGTGATGGGAAAAGAACAGTTGCAAGTACATCTCATGTAACAACCTTTCTAAAAGGAAAAGTAGGGTGATTCAGCAAAGCCTAACTTAGGCAAGAAGCCAGAGGAAAGTGAACCTACTTCCCAATGGAGTAATCAGATGTACAATGCAAGAACAGACACAGCTGCCTCACAAGTGGTAAACACTCCCTAGGCACGAGACAGTTAAAGGAAGACGAAGAGGTCCTCAGCCAGAACTGGCATTTAATAGTTATACCTCTTGATCTAGTTGCCTAGTTCACTCTGCACTCTAATATAAAACTGACAGTCTTAGGGATGCTGACCTGTCGAAAATACCACAGGCAGAATGGCCTAAACAGGTATATAGTTAATAAAACCACCACCATCCTTTACTTTTAACATAGCTTTTAGTAGAAATTTCATAAAAATGGACATCACAGCTAAAATGCATTATTAATTCTCCTATATGCTGACAATAGAAAAGAAGCAAACTCAGTGATTCCTACTCAAATGCACTGGATGGGAGTATCAATGTTCTAGTGGTGTTTGCCTTCAAACTGAACCCACCGCAACACACACAAGCAATTTCAATATCCACCATTTAAAATTCACAATCTCGGACTAAGTGAATGGCTATTTATTTATACTTAAAGTGAAAACATTGTATTCAACACCCTAACATAAAGAAGGGATGAGACGAGCCATAACTAAAATTTTAAAAGGCTCAAAGCAGCAATTCAGGAAAAATAAAACAGGAAAAGAAAATCTGAAATGCTTCCTTCAGACGTGTTGGGGAGGCCTTGGAAGCCTACAGCCGTGTGCACATGTGCACATGGGCTGGGATAGAGGCATCAAGGCCACACAGGAAAGAGGAAGTTGGGTCAGGATCATTCATGAACTGAAGCAACAAACCCCTTTTGTCTTTCACAGGCCACAGCATTTGCTCAGGACTTGATTCCCTTGTTCTACATCTAGAAGCTGGGAATGCAAGGCATGAGTCCCAAGGCCAGCAAAAGACAGAACCAAACCAGAAAGGGCAAACTGACCTCAGGAAAGGGAAACTGAAGCACTCTAGTTAGGTCTTGCAGAGGTGCTTAACATACACACCTTTATCCCAACCCCAACCCTGGAAAGATAAAGCCAACTGAAAGAAAATGCACAGCAAATAGACATAATCTTGAAGCTTTTTAAAGAATAAATATTTTTGTAATTAAACATTATGCAAACACGTGCCACGCTTGCTTTATCCATGCATATGCGCTATATACAATTTTGAAAAATACTGTGTTGTCCTCTTGTTTTAAAAGTCATATACAAAGTTTTTGTGTTTTTTGTTTAATCCTCTTGCTGCTTACCCATTCCCCCTCCTAAGAATTTCCTTTACAAGTAGCTAATAATCATTATTCACTCATGACCGTAGGGTATGAGAGAAAGTGACTCCAACTGTGTGTGGGGTGTGTATGTGCAGGGGAAGAAGGGGAAGAGGTCTTTTACCAAAGTACAACAAAATGGCTGGTTTGGACATGAAAAGCAGTGTCAAGGAGCTATTTGAAATTTTAACTGTACTACACTTGGGGGGGAAAAAAGAAAAAGGAAGTCAGCTTTGAGAATGAAGCTACGTTACAAGTTAAAGTTGGAGGGCTTTTTGTGTGTCTGTCACACTTTGTTGGCGGCCTAGAATACTGTTGTACAATGGTTTATCTACCTTTTTTATTACAATATAATTTACTGAAACTTTCCGTTAACAAAACAGAATTCTGGTACTACAGACCAGCAGTGTCAGAATAGGCTTAGTGCCTCCTTGTTTGTGTTTGTGTTTGTTTTAATTGCATGAGCACTCTAGATGGTAAAGTTTTCAGAGTTCATTTTATGCAGGGCCATTCTCAGTCCTCAATGTACTCCCACAGATCTTTTTCATAGCCTTCATGCACATGCTGTAACAAAACCCTTCGTCGACTCTCACAGTATCTGTAATCAAAGAGAAAACAAAAACAAAAACAACTTGTCATCAGCCTCGGATAATGAAAAAGAGAGGCATTTACCATTTCTAAAAAGGACTACACTATAGTTTGCCCAGATTTTGAAAAAAACACCTGCTATTACTATGACCATTTTCAGATTGTGTACAGACACATCAAACTGCTTCTACCTGTTCTAAGGACTGTTTTTTGCTTTCTTTCACTGCTGGAAATCAAACCTAGGACGCTGTGCATGCTAGACAAATACTCTACCACTGATCTAGCCTTTCAGCCTAGGATTTCCTTTTTTTTTTTTTTTTTCAAACTCAGATTTCCAGAGAAATTAATTTTAGAGTCCTCATGTTTTAAAAGTTGTGATGGGCCCTAGAAACAATGATTCAAACCCACAGTTGCATAAATTATAAAGAGTTAATTTCAGCTGGGCTGTGGTATCACATGTCTTTAATCCCAGCACCCAAGAGGCAGAGCCAGGCAGATCTCTGTGGGTTCAGGGCCAGCTTGGTCTACAAAGGGACTTCCAGGATACCCAGGGCTATTACACAGAGAAACCCTGTCTGGGGAAGAAAAAAAAAAGTTAATTTCATGGGCCTTCTATTCCCATCTATATAGTTCTGGTTAACTGCAAAAACACTATAAACACAAAGTGAAAATTGCAGTTATCGAAAGGAAGTGAAGATACTGGGATTAAATCTCCAGGCCTTCCAACCTCCCAGTTCCTTACTACTATAAAAAAAAAAGATACCAGAAGATGGAGAGATGGCTCAGTGGTAAAGAGCATTTCCTGCTTTTCCAGAGGATCCGCATTCAGTTCCCAGTACCCACATCAGGTGGCTCATAACAACTGCCTGTAACTCTAGCTCCAGGTAATATGACACCTTCTTCTGGTCTCTTTGGATATCCATACACATGTACATACTTACACAAAAATATACATAAATTAAAAAAATAAATCATTTTAGAAAGAGATACCAGCATATGAGAAAAACACATTGGGAAAAAGTTTTATTTGAGGAACCGTCCAATCTTGAACTGCTGTTTACCCCTGAGCTAAATTTCTCCCAAGATATAAAAGCTAACAAAAACTCTAAAAAGAATGCATAATTCATTTGCAAAGAACCATGACCCACAAGAGTCCCTGGATAAAAACCAACATCCCCTCATGCTAATAATAGCTACTTAATCCTTTTTAAAGTCTTTCTTTCCTATGGTGTAGGGATTTCAACTGAAATAGAATCAGCCATTAGAATACAGGGCTAGATTCCTCTTCTACACTCCATCAGTAAGTATATTCTCTGCAATTTTTGGCCCAATAGACAGGGAATCTGGGAAACATAGAAGTACAGTCAACCATACAGAACCTCACCACTGGCAGAAGATTTTATCCTCACCTGTACTTATCTTGGACTTTCTGCTTTATATCCTGCAGAGAATCTTGGGAAATATCTCGTTCGAGGTAGCCCGAAAGCACCTCTGTGGCATTTTCTAGATCTGCTTGATTATTCTGAAAGAAAAAGAATATAAATTCTGGCTTCAAAGTCAAGCTAAAATATAACCCATTTTAGCTAGTTTGCTGACTATATACATACTTTCAACACTGATAGTCATTTTGACAAGTGGCTTAACTAGTAAAGCTCTTTGGGGCTTTCACTTGTAATAACCATTTTTTTTTCTATCCCAGAACAATTTTAAATATGTTATGTAGCTAGATTTTTCCTGCCGTGCCCACAGTCAGGACAAATCTCCGCCACCCGCCAGTCTCCAGCTCCCAAGTCCCGCCAGTCTCCGAGCCCACTTATAAAATAAACACACAGACGCTTACATTATTTAAACTGCTTGGCCATTAGCTCAGGCCTATCATTGTCTAGCTCTTACTCTTATATTTAGCCCATTTCTATTAATCTCTACTTTGCCACGTGGCTCGTGGGTTACCGGTACCTTACATCTTCCTTCTCCTGGCCGCAGCTCCAGCCAGTCTCCCCTCTACCTTCCTGTTCCCTCAATTCTCTTCTCTGTTAGTCCCGCCTATACTTCCTGTCTGGCTACCGGCCAATCAGCGCTTTATTGATACAGAGTGATATCCACAGCAATGTTAGAAAAGATAAAGACTTACCTACTTACCTCTGGAAGAATATTGAGAACAATGTGAAAGTCTTTACAATGTTCTAGGTCTGAAAGCTGCTCTTTTTGAAAACTAAAACTTTTAAAAAAAACCCCACAAAACCAAAAATACCCAACCCTACTGTTGCCCACATTTGGCTGCAGTCATTTTCATAAATTTAAATATATAGTTTTTGTTATTGTTTTTTAAAGACATGGTCTGCAGTGTAACCTTGACTAGCATAGAACTCTCTATGTAGGCCAGGCTGGCCTCAAACCAATAGAGATCTGTCTGCTTCTGCCTCAGAAGTTCTGAGATTAAAGGCATATGCCATAATATACAGCTGAATAAGTCTATTTCACATCATATGCAAGATCAGTATTCTATGCATGAATTTATGTTGTTGTCCTTTTTTGGGGTGAGTGGATATAGGGTTTCACTATGTAGTTCTGGCTGGACTAGAACTAGGCTAGCTTTTCAACTCAGAGAGATGTGCCTCCCTCTGCTTCCTGAATGCTGGAATTATAGGCGTGATCCATCAAGCCTTGCTATTCTCTATTTTAGACGAAGAGTGGAGTACTTACCATTCTGGATATTATGAGGCTTAAGTGACACAATTCATATAAATTGCTTGTTCAGCACCTGGCACATCTAAGCTCTCAATAAGCACAAAACTAGCCTTGATATTAGAAATTAACATGGTAGTTATCTTTAGTGTTGACATGATGGCTAAAATAGTGGGCTTTTAGCAGTAAAGGTTTTTCAAATAAAAACATTGTAAAATTGATGCACAAGCTGGGTGGCACAAGCGTTTAATCCCAATACTCAGGAGGTAGGGAGATCTCTTTGAGTTTGAGAACAGCCTGGTCTACATAGCTAAACCCTCCTGTCTCAAAAATAGAAGACAAAACAAACAAAAACTCCAGAAAAGAAAAAAGGGAAAACCACCAGGGGAGAAGGAAAAGATAAGTCAGCGCTAAGCCATGATAAAAGCCAATGGTAAACCATGATAAAAGTAAACATGATAAAAGTAAAAATTCAAATTGAGGGCTGACTATAGAGCCAGCACAGTTAACTAGCTGGCTAAACCACATAAATTTCAATGCCGTTTAGTTTAACAAATAAGTTTCTCTACCTTTCTAGTAAGGACTATTCCTTTAACCTACATTTTTTTGAATAGAAAGGGTTTAACTCTGTTCTATGAAACAAGGTAGCCTTCCTCTCTGTCCAGGAACTAGTCCTACCTCAAAGATAATGGACTGGTTATTCTTTTTGAGGTAGAAGGCGAAGACATAAGTGTACATGAGTGTGGCACGACACTGGCAGAGGACGTCGACCGCTTTCTTCAGGAACTGCACCTCGATCCAGGACATGTTATGCTGCTGCATTTCCTCCATCTTCTGCTTCACCTGAGCATACAACTTATGTTCAAAGCGCAGACTCTGCATGTGGTTCATGTAGCGATTACAGTAGAACAGGTACCTCTGCAGGGCTGCCCTAGACCGCTGACCCAGTGAGAAAAAGAAAGGTCTTGTAATGATGACATACATATCCTACACAAAAGCTGGTGTCTAATGAAGCTACAGTAGAATAAACAGCACCTGACACACTAAAATAGCTCATCACTCGAAAGGGCAAAGATAACCAAGAGTTGGCAGTGGAGTGAAGGGAACTGTATGAATGTAAATTAGTAGAAGGCCCTCAAAAAACCTAAAATCTACTTACTAAGCCTGTATAGAAATATATATACTATACAATCTTGACTCCTATGAAGAATCTAAAATCACTGAACTCAGAGAAGCAGAGAATAAAATGATGATACTGGGGAGAGACCCTGTCAATAATGCACTGTGTATTCAAAAGTAACCGAGTAAATGGCAAATGTCTAACCATAGAAATTGATAGGTACCCAAGGTGACAAAATAATTATCTACATTTAAATATCCATCAACATTATACACATATTAAAACATTGTATCTGTGAGTATATATGATTTTTTGACTAAAACTGCTAATTAAAATTTCCTATATTTGCTGATAAAATACAACAGTGATTTAGAATTAATCTTAATTTAAAATTAAAACTAAAGCCATATATAGTTACCTTTGTTATTTAACACTGTTCTGAATGCCTTACTGTAGTTTCCATACAGCAGCCATGAGCCACATATTTGTCTATTTTAATTCAACATTAAAATATCTATTCTACAATTAATGGCCAACAAATTAAACAATGATGATAAAGAGTATTTTTAGCATTACAAAAAGAGTTCTCTTGGATGGCACTCTACCGCAGATACAATGAGACAGAAAACAAGAAACAGCTGTGTATGTTGCTGGTGGCTGAACCCTGAGATTTGTGCAAGCTAAGCAAATTTACTGACAACCCCGCCCTTGAAACCAAGTATTTTTAAGTAGAAAACTACCTTCAGGCAAAGACATCATACAGCTCCTAAGACAATGTAACTCAAGTAGGCAGTACAATCAACTAAGTCTTTTTTTTTAAAATATATTTTTAAATTACTTTATGTGTATGTCTATGAATCACTTGCGTGCCTGGTGCCCAAAGCAGCCAGAATAGGGCATCAGATCCCTGAGAATTAAAGAGATACAGGAGGCTGTGAGCTACCATGTAGGTGCTGGAAACTAAACCCGGATTTTCTGGAAGAACAGCCAGAGAGTTCTTAACCACTGAGCCATCTCTCCAGCCCTCATCTAAATGTTCAATGTTCTTCTCGCCGAGTCTGAATTTGTTTAAATTTATAGACAGTATACTAAGAAGGTAGACTGGTCTACACAGAGTTCCAGGGAGAGCTATACAGTGAGCATAGCTACCAAATGAGGGTTGGTCAAGTACAGCTACCAACTGTTTTTATCTAAGTAGAGTTATTTGGAACACAGTCAAATTCATCTATTAAAGCCTATGGTTTCCTTAGCAGTAAGGGAAGAAACACTTGAGTAATCACAGTGGAGATCACCCAGTCTGCAGGTATGATTTGATTCACACCCCAGTGCTGGGAATCAAAGCCTTGCCCATGCTGGGCAAACTCTACCCCTGAGATTCAACCCTCCCACCTTTTTCCCCTTTTGTACAACATCCTCCACTTTTTGCGTGTGCGCGTATATGTGCACACGCACATGCCAGCAGGAGGTCAGAGTTAACTTTCAGGAATCAGTTCTCTCTTTCCACACTGTGGATTCAAGGGATCAAATGCTAGTTTATCAAATTTGTATAGCAAACATTTTTACCTACTGAGCAATCTCAATGGGCTTATCTTCCCCAACCACTACAGGTGTATGTGTGTGTGTAGAATGTATGCGTGTCTAGAGATAAAGTTCACGTAGTGTGTCTTTCTGGATCACTATTTATTGAGGCATGGACTCTCACTGAACACAGATCTTGTTGATTCTGGCTAATGTAGCCGGGCAGCTAGCCACAAGAGTCCTGTTTCTGCCTCAATGCTGGGATCACAGGCAATTGCCATGTGGATGTTGGAGATCTGAATTTGGGGCCATGCTTTTTTGTTTTGTTTTGTTTTGTTTTTCGAGACAGGGTTTCTCTGTGTAGCTTTGCGCCTTTTCCTGGAACTCACTTGGTAGCCCAGGCTGGCCTCGAACTCACAGAGATCCGCCCGGCTCTGCCTCCCGAGTGCTGGGATTAAAGGTGTGCACCACCAACGCCCGGCTGGGGCCATGCTTTTTTAAAGTAATGTTTTGAACACTGAGCCATCTCTCTGGTTCCCCCAATACACACAACCACACACCCCTTTTAAACAAGAGTATCACTAAATTGCTCAGAGTGGCTTTTAACTTCTCTCTGTAGTTCAGCCAGACCTTGTATTCATAATGTTCCTGATTCACCCTTCGAGTAGCTGTGGTTTTATTTAACCCTCCACAGAGAAGGATTACTGACTTCCAAAGACAGAAGAAAATTCAAATTTTTACCACTGTCAGCTCAACAGAGCTTGAACTTTTCTACAACACAAAGTACTCAAAATACCACCAATGATCTTTCTGGACTGTATACCAAATTTCTAATACTTCTGAAGACTAATAACCCAAGAGACATCAGGTCAGCATGTTATGAGTGGAGAGCATAAAGAATAATCAAAAGGTTAAAAATAAGCATGTAATGGTATATAGCCATCAAATAAATAATAACAGTGATATGCAATCTTTCCCTATGCCCCAACGGAAGTATAAGATTCTAGAATGGTCTAATTTGTGAAGTACAAGCTATAGACCCCTACTTTAAAGGACTTAGAAAGGGATTTTACCAGCAAACAAATGATGAGCAGCTGACATCAAGGGCCCACTCCAGGAATAGATCATGTATTTTGATGGTACTATGGGCTGAATGTGGTTTGTCTCAGGCAAATTCATATTAAGACTTAATTTTCTGTATGATGGTACTGAATGGTGGGGTCTTCAAAACAAAAGACCAGTGCTAAATATGATCTCTAGATCTAATCCGTCTATTATTCATTCAGAATTCACGGTAACTAGGAAAATACAGTGCCATCCATGAGGAAAAAACATTTCTTTGAATTCAAAGGAATTATCAAAACTATATAGGAAAAATGTAAAGCATTGTTCTTCAAAAGGATTTTAAACAATCATGATTTCTAATAAGTCATAAAAATAAGCTAAGGTTTAAAACAAATAAACAAAAAAGCAAAAGCACAACAGTAGAATCAAGCCCAAACAGGAAGCTAGAGAAAGTATGCCTGCCACCAATAATTTATAAATCAGAATTATACAAAGTGACTGTACTGGCTAATTTTAAGTCAACTTGACACAAGCTAGAGTCATTGAGAGGAGGGAGTCTCATTGAGAAAATGTCTCTATAATATCGGGTGTAGGAAAGCCTGCAGTGGTTTTCTTAATTAGTGATCAAAGGGGGAGGGCACAGCCCCTTGTGGGTGGTGCCATCCCTGGGCTGGTGGTTCTGAGTTCTATAAGAAAACAGTCTGAGCAAGCCATGAGGAACAAGCCAGTAAGTAGCATCCCTCCATGGCCTCTACATCAGCTCCTGTCTCAGGTTCCTGCTGTGGTTTGAGTTCCTGGCCTCACAGCTTTAGATGATGAACTCTTATATGGTAATAAGAGTGAAATAAACCCTTTCCTAGCAAGTTGCTTTTGGTAATGGTGTTTCATCATAGCAAGAGTAATCCTAACTAAGACAGTGATCCATCTTATATTAACATCTGAGGACCATTAAATGGGAGTGAAGTAGAGGTATCAAATTATTAGTAGACCACAGAAACATTTTGTTTTTTGGAGTCAGGGTCTCTCTATGCAGTTCTGGCTCTCCTGAACTTTTTATGTAGACCAGACTGGCTTTGAACTCACAGAAATTCTCTTGCCTGTTTGTGCTGGAATTAAAGGTGTGAGCCACCATGCCTTTTTAAGTAACAAAAATGATGATGATGATGATGATCACATCAACTCAGCACAGGAGATGTAGCTCAACTGGTAGAATCTTTGCCCTGCAATACAGGAATCCCTGGGTTCTATCCTTTGCACCACATAAACAAAAAACAGTGGTATATCATTTCACTATCTACAAAATTAAATGAATGTAAATAAGTTTCACTGATTTGTGATTTGATTTGGTTATACAGCTGTATAGAAATAAGATATTTGCAAGTGGTTTTACATTCACATATTTAAATAATACTGTAGTGAATATATTTAAATCAATACCAAATTTGTGAGAATTTTTCTATTCTTTGAAAGGACTAAAATAGTATGCATGTAATTCCAGTACTTTGAACCCAGACTGAGCTAGACAGTTAAAACGTGTCTCACTGAGCAGTGGTGGCACATGCCTTTAATCTCAGCACTCAGGAGGCAGAAAAACCTGTCTTGAAAAACCAAGACTCAGAAAACAAACCACCTAAACTATATCCCCCTAAAGGACCAAAATAGCACAAATATCTGTGAAACATTCATCATTTGTAATTAAATATCCAATATAACTAGCTCAACTAAAAGAAAGGAAACAAGACTAACCTTATGGAGGAGGAGGATTGGCATACCCCTGTAATCTCAGACTTGGGAAGCTGAGATTGGGAATTCAAGGTAAAAAGCAAGAGCTTGTCTCAAAATCAACAAACCAATAACAAAACAAAACAGACTGAGCAAAATGCACATGCCTATATCCAGCAGTCAGGAAGATGCAGAGGCAGAAGGATCATGAGTTTGATGCCAATCTGAGCTACAGTGCCATTCTCAGAACACAAAAATACGAATATGCCTAATAAATATCATAAGAGTCCCTTTAGGATTGTAAGCAGACATCTAAGATTTATTGGAGTGTCTATCTAAAAATAATTCACAACTGAATGCTTCTACAAAGTTACCCTGAAAAACGTGCCTCGGGCATTCTGAGCCAGTGCTGCCCTGCCATGGCTGCACTCACCTCTTGGGCATCTCTTGCGGCCTTTGCATCATCCTCATTATAGCGGTTACAGTTGTACCTTAAAGAAAATTAAGAGGATTTCAGAAAGCCATAAATCAATTAAAAAAGGAATAGAATGTAGCACTTCAACTTGTACTAAGAGATTATCTAGAACCAATATTCTACTTTACAACAGATAAACTGAGATGTCAAAACACCCAGGGTTCTATTGTTATAATGGTAGAATTACAGGCTAAATGAAGCACACTGGGAGGGTTGAACATAATCCAACACGTAATATTCTGGTTGTCTAGAATACTAGATCACTTCTCCATGAAGTAGTAAGAAATTCCACACCTTCTGGGTAACCTATCCCAAACCAGCTAAGCTACAACCACCAGAAACCACTGCATTATAGAGTTTATGATTACTACTTGTAGTGTGAACTTCAAACTGTTTCTGAAGAGGTCACCTTATCTCCTAAGCCATCTGTTACTCACTGTATCTCTCCTTTCATAAACTAGAGAACCAACAATCTCTTGAAGATTACTCACTGTATCTCTCCTTTCATAAACTAGAGAACCAACAATCTCTTGAAGTTACTCTTCAAGAGATGCTGTGCTGTATGTACTTTTACACAGTTATGATCTATTAACTGTCACTGAAAACTGAATGATACATAAAAAAGGAGGGAACAAGCCCAGAGAAATTAACTCATAGTGGAAATAAATGATTGGCACGTCTTTTGTCCTTGTTACTATGTATCTTTTGTTGTTGCTGTTGTTGTTTACACAGGCTCTCACTATCCCTAGCTAGCTTGAGACCTGCTATGTAGATCAGGCTGACCTAAGACTCAGAGATCTGCCTGGCACTGGTCTTCAAGTGCTGGGATTAAGGTTACATGCTACGACACCTGGCTACGATGTTATCTTTTATGAGAGACTACATTGTGATTGTGGCTATTTATTTATATAATGCTTAACTACTACCCACCTGCAATGGACTTTCAAAGAGTGATTCGGAGTTAATACGTAGAAGCAGTTCAGTTAGCAGGAAGCTAAAAGCTAACATGCTGCAAAATCTGTTAACAGTGAACCTTTTAAAAACCCCATCCTTCCCCCTCTATCCCCCTCCCCAAAAAATTTGAATTTAAATGTTAAAAATGAATTGTATGGGGCTCAAGAGATGGCTCAATGGCTAAGAGCACTTGCTACTCAAAAGGACCAGAGTTTATTCCCAGCATACAATGTGAGCAGCTCAAAACCTTCTGGAACTCCAATTCCAAGTTATTTAATGCCTTCTTCTGGCCTTTTATGGACAGCTGTTGAAAGATGAGTGACCATGTGTGTGACAGATGCATGTTCACACAGACACACACAGACACAGTGACACACACATACACACACGCCAAAAAAGTAAATCTAAAACTGAGTAGTTGTACAGACTTACCAACTTTTTCAGAATTGTTTTTGAATACACGTGTGCACGTGGTGCTAAGAATTGGATTTAGAGCCTCTCGCAGCACACTAAGCAAGCAAATGCTCTCTCTACCACTGAGCTGCATCTTCAGCCCTACAGAACTGTACTGGTGTCTATGTATTTGTAGGCACACATAATATACAAACACTCATCTTTGATTTTACCAAATGTGTATCAGAAAGCAGTGTTGAGAGAAGTGTTTGTGTGTCTGTGTGTGTCTGTGTGTCTGTGTGTGTGTGTTCAATACCTTTCTTTGAGTTTGAGTAACAGATGGCTTTGGAGATAAGATAGCTCTTACAAAAATGTACCAGAAAGCAGAAGGAAGCAGGGTAACCTTTCATGAAACTTTTAAAGATATTTCCCTAAGGAAAATGCAAATTTATTATGTTTACTGCAAGAAATGGCCAATCAATCCCAAATATCTTTGCCTATTTTTACTGAATAGGCTACAAATTTCTGTCTCCAATGAAATATTCTACTGAAATATGGTTCAGATATAACTTTTAGGTGTAGAATTAAATCACAAATTTCAGAAATTAGAAATTATACTTTTAATTGCTTAATCTTTGATACTAGCCAATTGCCTATTTCCCACTATTCAGAAGTAGCCCACAATTGGTCTTAGAGTAACAGGTAATTTATCTGGGTAAGGAAGATTTAATGGTAATTTTCACCTGATCATTCAATGTTTTTTTCTTGATGCACTAGTATGCTTAATGTAATTGGAAGATCACTGCTCTTATTATCTCTTGGTTAACTATTAACATTCTTTTCTTCCTATCTCCTAAACCTCACAAACCTTGTAGTTTGTTTTTGAGACATGGTCTCTCTATGTAACTCAGGCTGGCCCAGAACTATTTATGCAAACCAGGCTAGGCCGTCCTTTAGAGATGCACCTGCCTCCTGAGTGCTGGAATTAAAGGTGTGTGCCACCATATCCACTCTTTGCAATACTTTTTAAAATATATTTTAAAGCACCATCTTAACACAGGCTTTTCCCTCCCGAAACTATTGAAGATTTGAGGACTAGCAAAAGTAAATATTTAGTATCTACATATATTTCTTTTGTTTGTTTGTTTGTTTTTGTTTCTGTTTTTCGAACAGGGTTTTGCTGTATGGCTTTGGAGCCTGTCCTGGAACTCATTCTATAGCCCAGGCTGGCCTTGAACTCACAGATATCTGCCTAGCTCTGCCTCACGAATGCTGGGATTAAACGCATGCGCCCACCACCGCCTGGCTCTACCTATATTTCTAACTCTTCTAACTCAAAAAACTGATTGTGCTACTTGGAATACTGTTTTGATAAATCAAAGGCATTTTAAAACATACAGAGAAAACAAAGGAGGATACATTTGCAAGGTCACTAAGTATAAAGGCATGGCCCTTTCGCCCAGCCTGTGGTAGTGCTTTTGCTTTGCATAACTTAATTAAAATCTGAGTCATGATGAGAGATGTCATCAAACTCAAAGGTCTTGAAAAACTCTTCTTTATTCCCCACTTCTCTAGGCTTGCATAAAAAAGCATACAGTGTCCTTATTACAGTTTCTGGGAACCCCATAGTTTGCTATCATAAGAGAGAGGAGGGGAGGGGGGAAGGGAGGGAGAGATGGTCACCTTTAATCCCAGCACGTGGGAGGCAGAGGCAGGTAGATCTCTGAGAGTTCCGGCAAGCCTAATCTACAGAGCTAGTTCCAGGACAGCCAAAGCTACACAGAAAAACTCTGACTCAAAAAATCCCTACAACCTTTAATCCCAGCACTCGGGAGTCAGAGCCAGGTGAATCTCTGTGAGTTCGAGGACAGGCTGGCCTACAGAGCGAGATCTAGGACAGGCACCAAAGCTAAACAGAGAATCCCCACAAAACCAAAACAAACAAACAGAGAATCTGTCTTCAGTTTTGACAATGGCATAGCTTCTTTATTCACCACTAACAAATTAGTTTTTCCTTAGAATTAGTTTCAGAAGTGATCCCTATTATCATTCTTCCAATTGCTGTAACTAATATAGGTTCCAATTAAATTAAAAGCAAATGCCTAACTTTTGTATTAAGTTCCTATCTCCTTTTTCTTGTCTTGAACCTGTACCCTCCCCCTCCCATCCAGTCTCCACAGAGCACTGTAATTATTTGACAATGTGTAAGGACGCAATACAGACCCTTTCCATCTAATCATGTTACTTTAACTTAAACCCTCACAATATCCACACTATTTTATACCAAAGTTCTATTTCCTAACTTTCCCTATCCCCCACAACTTACTGGGGGAAGGGGGGTCAAAAGAAAGTAGGAAGGTAACACAAACATTTTCATTTCAACAGGATATGTGCTTAGCTCCTGTTTCTCAAACTCATCTAAAATTTAACTTGCATTTTTCTCAAATAAACATGCATATCACAAAATTATCTATTAGTATAGAAGGAAATGGAATGATGCCATTTAACACAGACAGCAAAAAGTATCTGAAGATAACTCCCAACTGTACTGAACATAAACAGACATCTTTATCCTTGTCATTATTCCCTAAATGATATTGTTTACAGAACAATCACTGTGTGCTAGGTATTTTAAGTAATCTACATACATGCAAATACTTCACTAGTGTATATAGTGGCCATAATGATGCTCAGATTTTGGTATCCACAGTGCATCCTGGACCCCATCTCCAATGGATGCACACATATCTAACATTAACTCTCAGTCTTGAAGAACTTATAACACTGTACAATAAAGGCCCATTTGAAGAACTATTTCCCAGTTGTAGGTAATTCTTCCAAACAGAAATGCAAGCCTATTTCAAAGAGAGGCTAAAAATACAGATTTTTGCTCAATAGCTTTCCAATTATTAAAGACAACAAAACTGTTGTTTAATGATGTTGTAGGGTAAGGAAAACACACAGGTTAAATTTCTGTACATAAACTATAGTTTACAATGTCTACCTAAAGGATGTATCAGACACTGTAACTAAAAAATAAAATCATGAACTTAAAACATTATTCCACCTCTGTTCAGTGTTGCTTTTACTTTGTTTCCAACTTCAATTAATGAAAATCTCAACCCAAAGGTTTGTATCAATTATTAATTCCTGTGAGAAATATCACTACCTAATCCCTTTCTGTGGCTATCTTGAACATATTCCTCTATTGAAACGACATATTGTTTATTTAGCTCAAGTCAAATGACAATCAAAGGCAGAAGTTTCATTTATATGTGGTATACATCCCATAATTATGTGAATATACTCTACCATTTGTCCAACCTACCAGGCAGATCCATGTGGTTCCCAAGGGCCAAGACACACCCAGCAAAACTCTGCTTTACAGTTCTGGTTACGACAAACCATGTGATTACAACCGCCATCCTTCTCAATTGTGACATGGCATTTGGGACATTCCTATGGAAAAAAACTATAAAGTTGGTGTCAATGCTACACTAAGCTGTATTGCTACCATTGAGGAGAGAAGCCAGGTCGAGATTTCATTTATTTATTAGAGTTAATACAAATAAGTAATAAATACCATTAAATATAACCTGTATCATTACTGGGTTTTAAAAGATACAACAATGTAATGCTTCTTTTTTTTAGTATTTATTTTTATTTATATGTATGTCTGTGTGTTTGCCATTTGTGTACAGGTGCCTGTGGAGACCAGAAGAGGGCGTCAGATCTCCTGGAGCTGGAGTTATAGAAAGTTATGAGCCACCATGCAGGTGGGAATTGAACTCAGGTCCTATGGAAGGAAGAGGAGCCAGTGCTCTCAGCTGCTGAACCATCTCCACCCCAGTGAAAACCAATCAAAATATTTTTAATCAGACATAGTAAGTTTGATTAAAACTTTGAAGTTAAGTATTTTACTCATCTTAACACAGTTTAGTATCACTTAGCTGTAGAGTACTTTCTATCCTTTGGCACTCTTCTCAGAGTTTTATATGCAGCATAAACCCATAAACATTGTAACAATGCTATTTATTCCTCTTGGTCACATGAATAAAAGAAAAAATAGAAATAACAAGGAAACTAATTCTAGGTCACATAGGATCCATGTATAATTAATCTGGCCTCTAGAGTCAGACAAGCAGGCAATCAGGCCCTGACTTTCAAACTGAACTCATACTGAGGCTCACAATTTCTGCTTTTGTTTTTATGTGCTTTTAAAAACTTTCGTAGTTGTTTGTAGAGGGTCTCTCTACAAAGCCCTGGCTGTCCTAGAACTCATTATGTAACTAGGCTGGCTTCAAACTCAAAGAGACCCACATGTCTCTGCCTCCCAAGTGCTGGGATCAATGGTGTGTGCCACAATGTCTAGCTTTTTAAAAACTTTGAAATTTGAGTGGCATGGACACTGTGTGCAACACATGTGTGTGAGAGATGACACTAGGGAGTCCTATGCCATAGCTCTCAGTCTTATTCCTCTCAGACACTTTCAATGAGTTCTTCAAATTCAGCTAAGCTGGTTGACCACTAAACTCCAGGGAATCCACTGTCTCTGAAACACAGCACTGGGGGTTACATGGCCACAGCTGCCTTTCATATGGGTGTCAGGGATCTGAACTCAGTTCTTCCTACTTGAGCAGCAAACACATCTTCTCAGCCCTTGTTTTTATTTATGTTTTCCTACATGGTCTTGGGTAGCTTGGGCTGGTGTTGAACTCCTGATACCTGCCTCCACACCTGCAGAGCTGACATTACAGGCTGTGTCCCCACATTCAGTTTGTATCGTGTTCAGGATCAAGACCAGGGCTTTGTGCCTGTTAGGCAAGCTCTCTACCAACTGAGCTACATCCACAGTGCCAAAGAGACTGAATTTACAACTAGCTTCATTAATAACATACTTCAAAATAAAAATAAGGACTACCACCATTGGTCCACTTTCAATTTTTCACTTAAGTCATATTTTAGATGTGTATCATAAAGTAGAATCAGAGAATCACTTCTGTTAGCCTTACTTTACATAATCAAAACATAAAATTAGTTACTCTGTTTAAATCCTGGCCTCTAAAGATGGACTTCTAAAAAGTAAAACTGAGAAATTTAAAGTAGAAAATGACAATAGCTGGTGACATAGGTCAGGGGGTAAGGGTACTTGCCATCAAGCCTAACAGTTCAATACACTGTAGCTACATAGTGGGAAGCAAAAACTGATTCCTACAAGTGGTTCTCCCCTGACCTGGACATGAGCATATACATGCACATTAAATAAAAATGATTTTAAAAAAGGGCCAGGCGTTGGTGGTGCACGCCTTTAATCCCAGCACTCGGGAGGCAGAGCCAGGCAGATCTAGATCTCTGTATATCCGAGACCAGCCTGGTTTACAGAGCGAGATCCAGGATAGGCACCAAAACTACACAGAGAAACCCTATCTCGAAAAACAAAAACAAACAAACAAAAGATGCAAAAAAAAAAAGAAAAAAAATGAGTATTAGGCCAATATAAATGAACTGGATGGAGTATCCTCAAATCTAGCTTAGCAAAATTAGCTTGTTCTACAGGAAATTCCTGTTTTTACAATAAAAGGAGAGCACTACGCATACTGCCTTACAGCTGCTCAATAACATAAACACCTGAAAGTAATTAAGGAACCAACAGACGACGATTGGGAGTAGGGTGGATAAAAGCTATTGTAAGGCTCATACCAACATAAACTCACACTGCTTTTGCTAATGCTTATACACCTACCCTTCACCATGTTCATTATCAACAGTTTGAGGATGGGGTTGAGGTGGGGGAGACACATGGATGGACCAACCTTTGTGTTAGCTGCAATCCAATTAGAGGTTTCACTGTCATCATCACACTTTTTAATCCACTTCTTCAACCACTATTTGAAAATAACAATCATTAGAATATAACTAAGAGCTTAAGAATAGCAACTTATTTCAGCACTTAAACAAAGGCAAGCTTTAAATGTGAGAGTCAAAAAGGAATAATTATCATTAGTCATATTTTCAAAGCAGAAAAATTTGTGGCTATAAAATCTCATTTATATTAGATCAAGAATTTTATATAAGAATTTTGTCTGGTTAAAGTGGAGATGGGAGGCTGGAATCTTGAAATGTCAAATTATAACGTTATTCCCCTAAAACAAAGCCTGACACCAGAGCTGCCCCACTCATAGATATTCTAAGAATAAGCAGGAACTTGACACTCTAAAGAACACACTTAGAATACCTGTAAATGATCACTAGAAATAAAAAGGGCAGAATAAAATCTCCTGTTTGCTAATACAAAGTCATCAGCTGTTATCTTTAATCAAATCTTACAAATGTACTAACCTATTATTAAGAAAAACAAAGAAAAAAGAAAGCTCACCTTACATTTAACAGGATCATGCCAATTTTCACCACAGTTAAAGCTGTTAAAGGACACAAAGAGTTACATAAATAATACTGCTTACTGTAAGTAAACAACTCAACGATTTCATACTCTTCAGTTCTCTATCTAGTTTTGTCAGGAAATTCTAAATGATTGGCAAATACCAATGCAGGGAATGTGTCCATTTATTTTACAGTGAATTTTTTCAGAATGAGTGTGTTCTAGGACCAGCATGTAATAGGTACTCATTATGTATGAAATGAGAATGACTAGACGCATAAAGACATGCCCTGATAACAACACAGTAAGTGTTGCAATAATGTCTCACTTGATTGTACCAAATATAATTCTATCTTCATCCACTCAGTACTCCAACTGAAGAACAAAAGCCTGCATTTGCAGGATAATTCACAATTTCATACTAATATACAGTAAACAATACATGAGACAAAAATGGGGACATCTTTGCAAAATGTGACTAGATTAAACTCAGGCCCGTAGAGAAAAGTGGCATTGGCCAATATATTAAAAAACAAAAAACTCATGGTGGCTCACATCTGTAATGCACTAAGCACATGTATGCTTACAGGGTAGGGGTGTAAATGAAGGAAACACACATGCTTATGAAAAAAACAACTTGATGTTGGACGAGCATGGTAGCCTGTAAAAACCCAGGCCCCAAGAAGAATAGAGAATTCAAAGCCAGCTTGGACTACAGGAACGCCCTTCCTCAAAATGGGCGGGTGGAGGGCAGGAATGGCACAGGCCACACAAACAGTGTGTCCACTAGTGTGGAGCCCACCAGGCTCTGATGGATTGCTCCAAACTCATGGCCACACAGAAGGAGCTCAGTGAGTCACAAGGTAAGATGTGAATGTGGGAAAGGGATTCTAGGGATGCAGTGGGAAGGGTGATAGGGACAGGAGGGACATGTGACAGGGCAGAAGGGGCAGAAAAATCAAAATGTACTGTATATGCATAAAATTGTCAAAGAATAAGTTTAGTAAAACTTAAAAAAATGAAACTGGTGATTAACAGGATTATCAAGTAATTTGTAAGAATTATTAAAAAAAAAAAATGGCCAAAAAAGAACTAAAGAGGTTAAGGAAATGATTATTTCTCTAACAAGGTAGACAAGGAATCCGATGGAACAGGGTACCAAGGAGCTTCAAATGTATGCCACATTTCATTTCCTAACAGAAAGACAACACAAGGGGATGGAGAGATGGCTCAATGAGTAAGAGCATTTGTTGCTCTTGCAGAGGACCCAGGTTTGACTGCCAGCACCCACAGGACGGCTGACAACCAACTCCAGGTAAAGGGATCTGATGCCCTCTTCTGGCCACACTGAACACATGTGGTATACACACATACATAAAAGAAAACCACTGATACACATAAATAAATCTAACTGTATTAAATAACATTTTACCAGAGAGACCGATGTTTCTTATGAATTTCATCTTCTCGTCTGTTACAAAGGTGAAATCTGTGTGTGGGAGGAGGACAACGGCTGTCCTCCTCTCTGACCTTGTTTGAAGCAGGGTCTCTCTTCCCGTGTTGGTGTTCACTGCTCTGTACACGAGCATGGCTGGCTCACCAACTCCAGGGAGTCTCTTGGTTTTGCTCCCATTACCACAGGAGAACTGGGAGTACAGGTGGATGCTGGGGTGCCCAGCTTTATGTGGTTCTGGGACTCAGATCCCTAACTCTAGCAGAGTAAGCACTTTACACACGGAACCATCTCCCCAGGTCACAGGGTTAAACTCTAAACAGTAAGGTATTGTTGATCTTTATCAATGCAATTTGCATTGTATACATGCTTACATGTTTGTGGATTTATTTGCTCTTGGGGGATATTTATTAATTCTACTGCTATTTTTAAAGAATTAGAGGCCGGCAGTGGTGGCGCACGCCTTTAATCCCAGCACTCGGGAGGCAGAGCCAGGCGGATCTCTGTGAGTTCAAGGCCAGCCTGGGCTACCAAGTGAGTTCCAGGAAAGGCGGAAAGCTACACAGAGAAACTCTGTCTCGAAAAAACCAAAAAAAAAATAAAAAAAAAATAAAGAATTAGAACAATACTGAAATACCTACCAACAAAACATCTATTTGGGCCAGGCAGTGGTGGCACACACCTTTAATCCCAGCACTTGGAAGGCAGCCAGGCAGATCTCTGTGAGTTTGAGGCCAGCCTGATCTACAGAGCAAGATCCAGGGCAGACACCAAAACTACAGAGAAACCCTGTCTTGAAAAACAAAACAAAACCAAACAAAAAAATCTATGTGGTAGTGCCAGTTCTCTCCTTTTCTTTAAAAAGAGTGTAAGACCATTTTACCTTTCTGCTATATTCTGCATGTGCCCCACCCTGATTTCAATGTTGAAATCTAATCATCAGTGTGATAGCATTAAAAGGTAGGGGCTGTTGGGTATGATGGTGCATGCCTTTAATCCCAGCATTAGGCAGAAGCAGGTGGATATCTCTCCTCCCTCTCTCTCTCCTCTCTCTCTCCTCTCTCTCTCTCATCACACACACACACACACACACACACACACACACA